>QEPC01001921.1:1811957-1839374 GCA_003113815.1 Sphenodon punctatus | reverse complement strand
CACACCAACCCACCCAAACACACAGCACAGCCAAAACAATCACCAAAACACACTACACAAGCAGCCACCGAAACAAACACACACCCTCTCGCCTCACTCACGCACACGCACACGAATTTCCGGCGCGACGCCGATTTTACGACTTCCCACGATATTTCCGGCCGAACGCGAACGCGTGAACCACCCGAACACCGAATGACCGAACACGAACGCACAACCTGATGGCGAACGAACCGAACGGCGAACACGAACATACGATCTGCCCGAACGGCCGAACACGAACGGCCGAACACGAACGGCCGAACTGAACGGGCGAATGCGAACGCGAAGCACGACCGAACGACCGAACACGAACACACGAACCGAACGCGGCCGAACCGAACGGCCGAACACGAACACACGAACCGATCGCGGCCGAACCGAACGGCCGAACACGAACACACGAACCGATCGCGGCCGAACCGAACGGCCGAACACGAACCGCGATCTGTTCGCCCATGCCTAATCCCTATTGTTTATTATATTTTCCATGGGCACTGTTTCGAACTTTACAGTCCTTATTGAGTTCACCTTCACAGCAACCTTGTGAGGTAGGTCATTATTGTTCTCCCATTCCACAGTGGAGAGATGATGCCAAGCAGTGATGATATCATGATAATGAATGTCCAAGGCTCCCCTGCAAGTTTGTGGCTAAGATGAAACTTGAACCCTGATCTCCTAGATCCAAGTCCAACATCTTATCCACTAGACAACACTGGCTAGCTAATGGCTGTTTGATGTCCCCCTCCTATCTGTTGTTACAAACAAGTCAAAAGGACTTCCCAGGCAGGGCAGTCCCTAGAAATTTTGCCACCTCAGACAAAAATGTTCTCCCCCCCTTTCCTCTGTTGTCCTCAGTATCAGACCCAGCCCTGTGCTTGCAATACACTCCTGCCAAATAGCTGATCATGAGGCAGCAGGAAACCTGGGATGCCCCTGGAGACCATGAATTGGGGATCGTTGTCACCCTGAAAGGTTTGGATAGTCATATGGTTCCCTCAGTGCTGCCCCCTAGAGGCTGTCACCACGCCTGTCCCAGTTCATGAAGGCAATTCTCACCAGAATTCCAGGAACATAGCAGGAGTCCAACAGATAGCCATTTGCTTGCCATAGCTTCAGGATGGGGAAGACCAAAGCACCATCCAATCTCCTGTCAGGTGATAACATCAGTATATACTTTGAGATGCATTAACCTATATATCCTGAGAATCTGGCCAAACAGTGGCAGCTTGCTAATGGAGCTCAGCCCCACCAGAAAACCCTGTCCCATTGGATGAGCTGCTGGTGAGTTGCTTCTACTGCCTGGACTTCAGCATCTGGGAGTTGGATCCAAAACTAGCCCCAGGCTGCTTAGGGCAGCTACAAGAAAGCTCCATTCTCCATTCCGAGCCTGATCACAGTTCCCCTGAGCACAGTGCTCTGGTTAGACCAGAGAGAAGGGTTAAATATCAATCAGAAATAGAAAGGAACTTGTGGCTAGCCCTTGTGGCTATCAGCAAACTTCATTCTGTGCTGCTCACAGCTCTCCTGAGCATGGGTTGCTGTACCTGTACTGTGGGTAGAGCCAAGAAAAGACTGATCAATGTCTAGCCCTTCTCTGAACTCAAACCACAGCACTGTGCTTGGGGGAGCTGTGAACTAGATATCCAGGGCATTTATCTCAGCTCCCATAAACAATTCAGGGCTAGTTTCGATCCAGCCACTGGAGTTCCCAGGTAGAAGCAGCGTGTCTGCTCCCAGAATGGATGAAGCAAGTAAGGTTAGGTTTCGGGGATGAACTTTGAAGTTGGATGTGTCGAGGAAGGCTTGTGGGAATATGAGTGAGGGGACCAGGGAGTGAGTATGTGAACAAGGGAGTTGAGGTGATATATTGTGTCCCTTTCCCGCTCCTACTCTCCCAGCCCCACCAAAATTTTTCATCACCAGCCACCACTGTGACCGAGTACAATGTACAGCCAGTCCTTTGTATGCATTTGTGCTTGAGAAGATCCCACTCTTATACGCACTCCTGAAGTAAAATATTACAGAGGTGGGCAAGTGGCAGCTTGGTAGTCTCCTCTGGCTCTCAGGCACCTGTACTGTGGCTCTTGCCAGAAGTGACTTCTGGGGCTGCATCCATTCGGTTCTGTCAGGAGTCTCCATTTCTGCTGCCAGAGCCTCCTGGGGAAGCCAAAGGAGCAAGCAGAAGCCTGTCCTGGGCAAGGCCCCCCACCCAGTATAGGGATGAACCCCCACCACCTCCTCTCCTGACCAGGTGGGATGTGAGCCCCCCCCAGTGCCCAGGTGCCATAGAGACCAGACTCCCCCCAGGCAGGTGACCCCACCCAGCACACACACACCCCACCATGGCAGGGAGGGTGGTATGATTTATCTTCCGACAGCCATGGTGCCGAGACCCCGTCCAGGCACTGACCAAGGAATGACCCATTGAGGACAATACTGGAACAGCTACTGGATGCCACCAGGAGGATGGAGATACTGGAGTCCACGGTATGCACAATGGTGGACAGGCACCCCTGACCACCAGCAGCAAGGCACCAGCGTCTGACCCAGAACCTGGACCATTGACACTCCACCCGTCAAGTACCCAATGTCAGCCCGAGTCCCCCTAACAACCCCAGGTAGGTGCTACTATGACACCGACCCACGAGAGCGGGATTCCAGCTGTAGTGGGTGCTGCACCAGGCATGACTGGAGCAACCCACCTGAGGCAGCCCTCCAGCAGAGGCTGGTTGGATTGGTTCCTGGGTGCCATGACCCACACAGTAGAGCCCGGCCCCCCAAAGGAGGAGCGTCCATAACACCCCCCTGGGCATGCCCACCTGCAGCGGAGTTAGCCAGCAGGTGACTCAAGTGTGGGTGCATCTAGGACACCACACCTTGCCATACCAACTGGCCTACCCCCCGGCCCAGGAAGTGACACCAATGGTGGGGGGCTATGGGGAAGTGAATGCCCGAATCGGGGCACATCTGATGCAGACCACCAGGAATAAGATATACATCCATGTCTTCGCCCTTCTCTTCAGTGACCCCATCCCAGACCCCAACTCCAAAGATGAGGGTAAAGACAAGGAAAAGTTCAAAAGGCCCAAGGCTCAAGGTAACTGGTCCAGCTGGTCGGCAGCCTTTTCTGTCCTGATGGACGTCATGTTGCAGATGTCCCCTGAACGAGCCACCAAACTAATTAAATACCAGGACATAGTTTGGAGGGTTTTTGACACAGGCAACCCCAGGGCATGACTGTGTTACAATGAGGTCTTTCAGAAACAAGCCTCCATAACCCCCTGTGGCTAGGGTGCATGAGCAATGTTAACAATGTTCCTCACACTGACAGCAGCCATGCCTTGGTCAAACGTGGAGTGGGGCCCATGAACGACCCCCTACAGTCAGAAGGGCGCCAACCCCTGCCAAGGACTCGACATGTTGGGAATATAAAATGTCGGGGAGCTGCACCTGCTCCCCCAGTTGGTTCCAGCATGCCTGTTCCCACTGCGCAGGCAACCATGCAGCCTGCCACTGTAACAAGGTCAGGTCCCAGACCAAAAACAGGCCACCAGCCAAATACCCCCAGGAGGGCCAAGGCGCAGGTGGCAGCAAGGACCCTAACCCCAGTACAACATAGGGCCCTAGAGAGAGCCTTGGGTGACTGCCCTATGCGGGGAGAGGTGCAGTACATGGTGGAAAGCTTTAAGGAGGGTTTCAGGATCCCCGCAGGTGAGATAAAAGTATGGAAGTGGGTGGAGAACCTCAAATCCATCAGTGACAGTGAGAACTTGGTGTATGCCAAACTCCAAAAAGAAATATAGGCGGGCAGGGTATCTGACCCTTTCAAGTCCCCACCCATGGCCTCACTGCACGTCTCTCCACTGGGGTTAGTCCCAAAAAAGACCCCAGGTAAGTTCCGTATCGTTCACCATCTATCCTACCCCAGGGGGGGAGTCAGTCAATGACTCCATCTCTGAGGAACTTTGTACTGTCTTCTACTCGTCCTTCGGCATGGCAGTCGACATGGCCAGGGCTTGTGGCCCAAGGGTGCTCCTGGCAAAATGCAACATTAAATCCACCTTTCGCCTGCTGCTGGTACACCCAGACAATTTCGAGCTACTGGGTTTCCAATTCCAAGGAAGCTTCTAGTTTAATAAATCCATGCCAATGGTGTTTTCCATTTCCTGTTTGACTTTTGAACGTTTTAGCTTGCTACTTGATTGGGTGGCCCGCCACCGAGCACTGTCACAATATGTCATCCATTATATTGATGTCTTCCTGTTCCTGGGTCGCATGGGCACAGGGAACTGTGAGAAGCTCCTTCGGCATGGCTGATGAACTGGGAATTCCCCTCACCCCCAAAAAAACGGTGGAGCTGGTTACTGTGTTCACATTCCTGGAGATAGAACTGGACACTGTCAAGGAGAAGTCCCACCTCCCCCATGACAAGCTGGCAGCCCTTCTTAGGGCAATTAGGGAATGCCTCCGTTCACAGCAAAGTCACAGTGCACCAACCGCAGAGTCTCTTGGGCAGCCTGAACTTCGCCTGCTGCGTGGTAGCACCGGGTTGGGCCTTCCTGTCCCGTCTCTACGCCAAAGTACTAGACAACCTGCCCCCCCACCCCCGATGATCATATCTGGGTGACGACAGACATGAAGGAAGATCTCTTGATTTGGAGCAGATTCCTGTCCTCCTTCAACAGGGTGAGCATCTTGAGACAGAGCTTAATACTGGAGGCCAAGCTCCAGATCCAGTCTGACGTGGCCGGGTCTCTTGGCTTCAGCCTCTACTTCAGGGGAAAGTGGTGCACAGCCCCATGGTCCCCCACATGGGGGGAGTCAGGAATAACCCAAGACCTCACCTTCCTTGAACTTTACCCTATCATGCTTGTGGTACATTTGTGGCCCAGGAATTTCGCCAAAAGAGCCGTGTTGTTCTGGTGTGACAACCTAGCCATGGTACACAGTCCTCAATACCCTGTCCTCCAAATCAACCAGAGTAATGGGATTAGTCAGGGCCTATGTGCTGCAGTGCCTAAATAATAACATTTTGTTCACATCCAAGCATGTCCCAGGAACAAACAACGGCATAGCCGACACACTCTCTTGCCTCCAGATGAACCGCTTCCACCTGTTGGTGCCAGAAGCCAGTGAGGAGCCCGAGGCTGTGCCACCACACATGTGGAACATTGGATAGTAGAGCTGTATGAGGTAGTGCAAGGTTCCCTGGCACCCAGCACCAGGGAGGCTTACCACAGGGCTTTTTCTGAGTTCCAAGAATTCAGAAAGTGCAAGGGATGGGAGCTGGGCTTCCCCATCCTAGAATCACAAGTGTTGCAGTTTGCCATATCTCTGCGTGAGAAGGGCCTTGCACCATCCACAATAGCAGGCAAATTAGTGGCAGCGTCCTTCACTAGCAAGCTAGCAGGCTACACACCCCCAGACTAAGGTTTCTTTACAAGTAAATTTATTGAATCCTGGTCGTGTCAGCAAGGCCCCATAGCAGACAGTAGGTTACCCATCACCTCTGAAATCCTGACAGCCTTGTCAAGCTCCCTACCCCAATTTTTCTTGAACGATTATAAAGCCACCCTATTTAACACAGCCTTTAAATTAGCCTCCTTTGGGGCCTTCTGAGTCTGCGAATTGGCAGCATCATCCAAAGGGGACCCTGCCCCAGAGCAGTTAGTGATACAGAAATTTTTATCCACGGCCAATCCCTCTCAATCCTCCTTTGTAGCTCTAAGACAGACCAAAGGGCCAGGGGCCAAACCATAACATTACACAGGGCGGGCTCCCCTGAACTGTTCCCGGTAGTGGAAACATGCCAGTACATGTCCATCTGCCCCAGCCTACCTGGCCTTTTCCTCATACATAAAGATGGTTCCCCCTTGACCTGATACCAATTCTCGGCTGTCCTCTATCGAGCCCTGCACAAAATATAGCAGCTGGCCCATCGTTTCGGGTCCCACTCTTTTTGCATAGGTGCAGCAAGTTACGTCGCAGCACTTGGGTTGCCAGACGACAAAATTTGTGACATAGGAAGATGGAGATCCACAGCGTTCAGATCATATGTTCGCAACCTAGCACAATGATGGCCAGCCTGTGTTAACACAATTTGTTTTGTCAACAGGACCAGGAACGAGGGGCCAACGCAAGTTGATTTGGATAGCTGGCCACAGTATTGTCTATTGGTCAGGCAAGGCCGCTGGCCACTCCCACTGAGGTTTGCAGCACAAAGTCAAAGTCATTTGGAAGGTCAGAAGCAGAATGAGTTGGGAAAAGCTAATGCTACTGATACATGGGCCTCCAGGGGGCGGCACCCCGATATCTTAATAGTTCCCCTAGGTGAGAACAATCTTCCTAAATCAACTGAGCCTGAGTTGGTAGTAAGGATAAAAAGGGATTGGGTAGAGGCCCGCAGTCTACTGCCTGCCACCAAGTTAGTCTGGACACACATGATTGAGAGAATCAGGTGGACCTACGCGATCTGCCCGGGCAGAGTAGACAGGGTATGTAGGAAGATTAATAGAGAAGTGGAGAAGTTGGTCCTTGCCCACGGTGGGGACACCATCGTCAACAGGGGAATTTGTTTCTCACGGCCTGAGCTGTACAGATCAGACGGGGTGCACCTCTCTGAGGAGGGCATCCAGATGTATCTGACAGTGATAAAAGAAAAGCTGGTTCAGTTGATATGAGGTTGGGGCTGGGGGTCTCAAATTAGCCAAGCATGTGCTGGCAATTTTCTGTGGCAGGGGTCCAGGGTATTAATTAACAGTTTTGGTAGAGTTAGCTGTTCATTAAGTCATCTCCTTAAGAGATGGGGCCACTGGCGAAGCTAGAGCAGGGGCGACCAGCTTCCAACCCAGGCCCAGGAGGGAGGGGTAAGCTATACATCGGAGGTCAGGGGGCCGGTCCCCGTGGTGGCCGCCTCCTGCCTCCTACTTCAGTCATGAGAGGTCCCATACCTCCCCAACCAGCTGGGCGGTTGGAGTGAGAGTGACCTAGCAGGAGTAAGAGGTTCGTCAGCACCGAGGGACATTGGGCCACCCAAGTTAGATGTTACAGTTAGATGATTCAGTTAGCTGTTAAAAGTATAGTCTAGGCAGGACCCAGGAGGGAGAATGCCCCCTCCTCGACTTTAACAATTGGTCAATAAAGAGTGCGGCCTTTAAACCCCAACATGTGTTCTTGTCTTCTTCCGGGGGGTGCTGGGGCAATGGGTGTTTGGGGAGGGGTGCTGTAAGTCCTCCTGCAGTATGAGGAGATGAGAATGGCAGTGAGGGCAAAATCATCATAAGACGGGGCAGAGTGCGAGGGGAACTGTGTCAGAAAGGGAAGGACAAATGGGCTCCCCACCCTCTTTCCGACATGGTCCTGTCCCTTTTGGATCATTGTGTTGTCAGAATGCTCCAAAGGGGATGGCAAAGTCATGTGTGTGTGTGTGTGTGTGTGTGTGCGTGCACGTGCACTTCCTTGCCCTCCACCCAGCATCTTTAGGTGACTAACTGTTCAGCTGTTGTTTCCCTCAAAGTGAGGGAGGTGAGATTCCAACGTTATCTGCAAAACACTGTGCAAAAGAAGATGCTTGGGGCCCCATGGAGTCCTGATTCTAATGAAAAGAGAAACATATTTGGCACAGTTACAACACAGACACCCTGAGGATTTCAAAAATGTGCCCCCTTTTTATGAGGGTAATAAATTTGTCATTTATGTGTGGAAACACTGTGAAAAACGAGCACTTTTTACTTCATTCGGCATGATGGCTCCAGATCCAGGCAGGATAATAGCTAATAAAAATTGGTGGTGGGAGGTCGGGTTATGCATCTCTGGAATCCTCATTATGGACTGCTTTAGCGAGCATTTCGCGTGAGCCAGAGTGCCTCATTGTACTTGCCTATATTATTAGAGCTGCATGAAGTGGGCCTGACTCCAGCTCTGAAATGCAAATTTAGCTCACATTGATCCTGCTGTCTGTGCAAAGGTTAGAAATACATAGAGAATACTCTTCCTGACAGCTTTGGAGAATGCTATTAGCAATAGTTAGGCTTTTATTGCTGCTGTGCTGAACAGCGTGGTTTCCCTTGCATTGCATTCTGCTCACACTGCATTTAGTTTACTTTGCCTTTTCAGTAGAGGGTTGTGATCAAGCAGCCTGGCAGCAGCAAAACCTTGGATGGTACAGGGTGGGGCATGAAAGGGGGTAAAACAAGCGTGCTTAACAGCAGAAGGTACTAGGCCTTCTGCTTCCTCATTCATTAACCCAGCCCTCGCCAGAACCATCCTAACTGGCAAATGGTCACTCTGAGTATGGAAGAGGACATCTAGATGGAGCACCAATGGGAAAAGACCCCCAGAAGTCACAATTAAATCGATTACGGTTCCCCCCTGCGGGGAGATGTAGGTCAGTTCGGCTGGATAATCCGGCCAGATCCTACCATTAAGGAGGACCAAGCCTGATCTGGCTAACAAACCTGCGAGGAGGAGACCACTCCCATTTATGCCTGTATCCTTAGAGCTCCTATCTGGATAAAGCAAGGTAACCTCAGCATCCCAGGGACCCCCCCCCAGAGCTAAAGCATAATCTGACTCACCTAGGCAAGCATTACAATCCCCCATTAGCAGAATATCTGCCTCCGGGTAAGATTCCTCCACTGCTTCAATCAGCCCCTGCAGTTCCTGCCAGCAAGTATCTTGATAATAAGGCGAGGAACTCGGGGGGATGTAAACGTTTATCAGAGCCAGTGTCTTTCTGGGGAACATCATCATAGTCCCACAAAAAAAGAACTGGGTTCCAGGAAGTGGACCATAGGCAGCGGCAAGAGAAGAAGAGATGAGACACACACAGCCCCCACTTGGGCGGCCTCTCCCTCCAGCTGAAAGGGCAACTAAATTGAAGGCATCATAGCCTGCAAAAGAAATTGGGTCTATAGACCAGGTTTCCTGCAGACACAATATATGGTTTGCCTCCCTTGAACTTTTGGCAGCATCAGTTGGCAAGTTATCATGATCCAAAGACAACCCCAGCGCCTGTGCCGCCAGAGAAATTAGGGAGGCGTTCGTATTGCCGATACCAATAGTCACCATTTTAAGTTGGGGCAAAACCAACAAAAGTGTCTGATGGATCAGAGAAGTCTGTTCCACCAGCAACTCCAAAGTAGATTTTCCCAACACTGGCTCCAAGTTCCCCTGCTTAATCAGAGACGGCGAAGTACAAGGGCTCAGGGTGTCATCCAGAGTCTGTGTCTGTGTCATACCTGGGGGCATAGTACCAGTAGGAATCTCAATACCACTTAAAGAGTCCGGGGGGGGGGGAGGTGAACCTGGGCAAACCACAGGGTAAGTCTTAGATGTTCCCAAAGGCTTTATGGGAAAAAAGGAGTCCAGCTTCCTTTGTTTACCCGTGGGCAAATCTGTCACCCCATCTTTAGCCTGTCTCTTACGGGAGGGTAACATGGTATCACAACCACAGGAGCACAATCACACACTCTGGAGAGAGGAGGCACAGCAAAGCAACTTCCCACACCCACGCCCTGCCTGCACCTAAGGCCGCGCGCACAAGGGCGCGCCCTTGCGCACGCAGCCCTTAGGCACGCACACCACCTGCAGGCGTCTTTTGGCTCCCCTCTGGTGCTGGCACCTCCAATCAATGAGTCCCGCTGGGCAAAACCCCCCTGAAGTTCCGGGGGCGGGTCAGGCAACACCATCTCTGTACGCCCGTACTAGCAGTCACTGCGGGGCTCCAGGACACCTTCTCTTCCCCAGGTACACATGCTCACCAGTAGGGCAGCTCGCCGCTGCGGCTCCAGTCCGCCTGCACGGTTCTCCCTTAGGGCTCACTCCCATTGTGAGTAGCCTTATTGAAGGATGGGGTCGACTGGGCTACTGGCCTCTGGTCCAGTCCAATGGCTGCTCAGTGCTCTCTGCATTCTGCAGAAAGCTGAGCTTGCTGTCTGTCTCCCCTGCCTTGACAGAGCTTAGCTGGAACCCAACAGTAAATGATGTGGCATGAAAGGACCTTCCTGACACTCAAGGTGGAAGGGGGTTTGCATTGTGGGTGGAACTTCTCAGCCCACCCACTTCTTCTCCTCCTCCTCCAGTGTCAGGAGCCGTCCCTGAGGTTGCAACCCCAAGTTCAGGGGTTGGGCAGGTGGGCACATCTGGCCAGTCAGGACGGAGGGGGGGAGGGCAGCTCACCTGTTTTTGCAGCCTGGGACCCATGGGACAGGGGAGGGGAGGGTCCTTAACCCCTCTCTGCTGCCCTCTGTGTGCTATTCCACATGGCAGTCCAGACTTTGGAGGCAGAAATCCCCTTGGCCAAGCAGGGAGCAAGCACAGTGCAGAAAGGGGCAACAGAAGCAGCCGTTGGGAGCAGCTTGGATCTTAAGCACCGCAATACAGGCCAGCAGGGAGGGGGCCAAGCCCAGGGAGGGGGAAGCTTCTACTGGGATCATCCGAGCTGATTCAGAGGCATATAGAGGAGCATAATACTGAGGTAGTGCCAGCATAGAGTTGCAGGTGCCATGCCAGAGAGTGGCATAGCGCCAGCATAGAGTTGCAGTGCCATGCCATAGAGTTGCACTTGGATTACCTGGTGCTCTAGGCTGCTGCCCACAACTTGATGGTGTTGTCTGGTGCAGCTGCTGGCCCAAAGCAGAGCTTCAGCTGCCATCCATCGAGCAGATGGACCACAGCTTCATCTCGGGCTGGTGCCAAGGACTTGGCCAGGCATCCCGCTCTGCTGGCAGTGCTCTGAGTTGTTCTGGAACACCGCAAGCAGGGCTGGGCCAGAGCAGGCTTGAGCCTGATCCGCTTCAGCTCCATCACCATCTGCCAGCCCACCTTTAGACCAGGGCTGCGGCCCATCTGTTTACACCCATTTTATTAAAATCTCAGCAGCTGCATAGAAGCTACTCCTCAGAATCTCAGCAGCCAGCTTTGACAGTTAGTACTGAAGTAGGAGATGTTTGTGTGTGCTTGCATGCGTGTGCGTGCTCATTTGGGTCTTGTGGCTTTCAGTCATATAAATATTTTGGTATTCATACCGATTCTTGTGGTTGGGAACTTTGACCACCCTTATTATATGAGGTCTGTAAATGAATGCCGTTACATCAGTATGCCTCTGAAGGGCCAAATGGTGTCTCCTGTGAAACTGAGGCATGCTGAGGAGAGACCGAAGATATGTCACTTAGGGGCAATGCCAGAAGAAGGCATCATGTTTGTATGATGTGAAACTCCTCTTGAGAAGAGGTATAGGCCGCACTGCAAGGGATGGCCCTCACCTCAGCTTTAACAAGCTGTTTGGGCAAACAAGGGTGTTTGGTTTTAGGTAGGATATGGGTGTGAGGGGGCAGGGGAAAATTTTTTATGTGGGGCTCAGGAGGCACTCCATGCAATGCTAGTCATTCCCCTTCTTTTGTAGTCCAAGACTCACATCATGGATGATGTGAGCCTTTTTTTTGCCCAACTTTCTTCTCCCAGAAGCACACAAACAGACATAATTCAGCACATGGGTTATTTTAGATCGTACCAATGCAAAATGATTGTAGCAGACCACGCTGGTTGCCCCCAGAGTGCTGTCAGGATAAAGTTCTGGTAGAGTGAACTGGGGTAAGTTGCTGCAGGGTGTGACCCATGTTAGGCTGGGGGAGGGGCCACATCTGCAGCCAATTAGATGTGGTTGTTTTTCTCCTAGCTGACAGCAAAGCAAGAAGCTGCTGGTCAACTGAGGACACCAAGCTATAAAAGGCTATGACAGCTCAGGCTGGGGGACCACCCTTGAGGCAAGGGCTCAGGGTGCAGTCTGGCCCTCTGTCACCAGGGTTTACCCTAGAGTTAACTGACCAGGAAGTCCAAAGGTGGGAGGTCGAATCAAAGGGAGCTCACTGAAAGACAGGGCTGGGAGCCCAGGGGAGGGCTTTTCCAAGAAGGAGTTGCTTATGACGTGCTTGAAACTTTGGAAATGATGCACTTCTATGTTTACTTGTGGTGGGCAAGGAGCATGTGTACTGAGATCCTGGGGCCATGATCTCGCAGCCACTTACACTCCACTTTACTGCAGTTACCATATGGCTGTGACACCGATGTGGCAGTTATTTCATATGCAGCCATTTTTTCAATATATTTGACTTGATGAACTTTGATGGATATCTCCAATTCAGTGCCCATGGCTCAATACACAATGCATAGAGCAGAATCTCTTTTGATCATCTGTCATTTGTCTTCTGTGAAATATAGGCATGTCAGGGTCATTCAGGAATCAAAAGTCTCCAGTGTGGGTGAGGCGAGAGGAAAAAGAAAACAATGGGAGATTGTAGCTCTTTCAAGGACATGCATAAGGACAAATGGCCAATACAGCACTGCATTGCACCCTGTGTGGATTGTGCATGCCTGAAAGATAACTGAGGAGTCTGTCATTTTCCTATGCTTTGTCAACACCTGTGTCTGTTGGCAATTGAACTGAATTGTAAAGGTGTACATTTGATTATGATGCTTCTACTAAGGAAATCTCTTCCGGAGTCAGCTCGCTGGCCAGATTTTGCTCAGCTGCATTGGTATCAATCTGGGGTAACTCCATTGACTGTGATGGTTTTCCTCAGGATTTATAGAGGTGAAAGCACCAGCAGAATGTTGTGTGTGTATGTGTGTGTGATAGAGAGAGAGAGAGAGAGAGAGAGAGAGAGAGGGAGAGCATGTGCTTGGGCATAGGGACAAGTAATGCAGCTGCACCAGGGCTCATGACTTTAGGAGGGGCAGGCAGAAGGGCATGTGGGGGCATGCCATCTTCTGCACCAAGACCCATTCTAACCTAGCTACAACCCTGCTTGGGAAGTGTTTATGGGTGATGGTTAGAGCACTGACAATTGTAGTAGGGTGAGGGTACATACATTGCAGTGAGACTTACCTGTGGAGTAAAGAAATGAAAACCTGGCTTCTAGTAAGCGAGTCATGTGAATAAACAGGTGACAGGACAGGGCCATTAGATTAACAGGGGTCAAGAGCCTTTTCTCTCCCACAGACCAGGTCGGACGTTAGTAAGAGCTGTGGTCAGGATGGGTGAAAGAAGTGGAAAGTCAAGACCTACTCCATGGATCCACCTCCTATGTTTGAGTGCATGCCCATATATTCACTGCCTTCCCTTGAGCTCACTCTTTCAGTGCTTGTGGGTAGGGACTTGATCCATGAGCCAGATCAAGGAACTGGAAAGAGGCCAAATAATAATAATAATAATAATAATAATAATAAATAATAAATTAATAAAAACAGCAGTCAGAACAGCCCACAGGCCAGAGGTTCCTCACCACCGGATTACATGGAACATCTTGGCTAAAAATGGCACATATTTTCATAGACAATTTTTTCACCAAATATCTGCAAGGGCCTGATGCTTGAAGCAAAGACATCAGTGGAAAGAGTCCAATTGTGCTTGGATCAGGCTCTAAATGATTACGTTCCCAAACAGCAGAGTGTTAATATTGTAATCTGCCATCAAATTTAATTTTATATTTTTCTCCATACACCCAGTGAACAAGGGTGTGGTTTTATCTGAGTACATCCGTTGCAGATTTTAATCCCTTCCTAGAAACAGAAAAGGAGATGTGCAATAGGACTGCTGGCAGTGCACAACCCTCGTGCACATGCACAACCCTTGTGCACATGCACTGCAGGAAGTGGCAAGAATTGCAGCATTTCTTTAGGGAAATAGACAACAAAGTAGTGTTTATTTGAAAATATAACAACCCCTCTCCCCCAATCAGGAAATTCAAAGCTGTAGACCCCATAGCAACTGTTGCTTAAACCTTCTGAAGTATATGGCATGTTTTGTGTATGCTAGCAAAGTTCTGCTTCAGTGTATACTGCTTTCATTTCTGGGCTTTTGCTGCATGTAAGATTTCAGCAACAACTTTGCCTTGATGCGTTTGCGTACACGAAAATTGCATCCACGCAATTAATTAGCTATTGATTACAATTAGGGCTAAAACAACTAGCAAGTTTTACATATTAAAAAAAACTGGGGGACTGGAATGAAATTTGCATATTAGTTAATCCAGTTATTTCAGTTCTGTTGCCTAATGTGCTATGATACTTTATTTTGGTCACTCAGGGTTGTATTATTTTGTTTTGGTGCTTTGTTCATTCATTTCACATTAAATAGTACCAAAACAAAGCAAATGAAGTACAAAAAAGAAATGCCAAAATACCAAAGTGTCAAAAAAAGTACAAAACTGAAACTAAGTGCACAAATTAACCAAACCAAATATCCAAAAAGAATAGGTGAACTGGCAACAAATAATGCTTCGTTCAGATGAATTTAAAGTGGACAAATATGTCAGATATTTATTTTTGACTGAAACTACTCATTTCGTCTCTAATTTACAGTTTGCCACCCCACATGTGGCTGTGCTCCCAAACCCATGATTGTGTTAGTGTTGCCACCTTAGGTATATTTTTCCAGGCCATTTATGAAAAATACAGGTTGCAGGGCCTTCATTGGTGCCATAGGTTGTACAAACATGCAATGGTCTGCTGCTGTGGAGGTCCAGGAGAGAGCGGTTGTCTCTTTGGATCTACTGCCTGAGAGAAAACGCTCTTCCCACCATGCCACTGATTCTTGACCACTGGTGGCTAGATATGCATATTTCAGAGGACACTTATGAAAAATACAGGTTGCAGGGCTACGTGTCCTCTGAAATTTGCATACCTGGCCACCCTGGTCATGTGGCAAATATAGCATGTGAAATAGCCTAATTAAATGCACAGCTTTGGATTTATCTTTATCTTGGCCCCCTCCTGATCTATTTGCATCAGCTTTCTCTTTCTGGGGCTGCTGGAGAAGGATTGGGAAGATGTTGCCAGTCATCCATGTCTGCCACTGCACGCTCTTGCTACCAGCAGGCATATGTGAGAAAGCACAAAAGTCATATTGTTGTGTACTAAGGCTGTCAGAAAGTATAACGCTTGGACCATTTATTGATTTTGGTCCAATTGTGGCAGGTGTAAAAACAAGCCCTTAGCAGGTCTGCTGGGCTCCTTCCACTGCAATCTTATTATGGGCAGTAGAGATTTCTGTGGGGAATGGGGAATAATCATTTGAATAATTTGTAGGTTGGGCAGTCTTTCTGCCATGCTTTCCTTTTCCTGAATAAATTATCTTGCATTCTTCCATTTGCTCTGAGCTTTCTATGGGCCATAACCACAGTGGATGCAAAGATATGAGGTAAACCAATGTAACTAGGGAATATTTTAAGGGTTGTAGGGCGGTGATTCCCCAAGCTCTCTAGAGGGCAAGGAAGGTTGAGATTGACAAGCTGGCAATTCTGACCCCTCCCCTATACTAGAACTTTGCTTGGGCTAGAAATTTGGGCGTTAGTGCGACCCAAGCCTAAATGCATTGGCCCCAGCATGCTGTGAAATCCTGGCACTCCATAAAGGGTGGGGCTATGGCACAAAATGGGTGGTGATAAGGTATTCCCATCCCCTTTCCAACATGACCATGCAGCCTACAGAGCTTTATGATGTCATGATGCCCTGTAGGGTGTTGGAAATACATTCCTTAGTTACATCTCCCCTAAGCACCTTATCCTGCTTGTTTGCTAGAAACAGCAGGAGTAGACAGTCAGATCAGGGAACCCCTCCCCCATCCACTTAGTTCTACTCCTGCTAGGACCTGATTGGTTAATCTCCTCTCCCCAAGATGTTTCTTATCTCTTTGTGTCTGAGAGATATTTAGAGAGCTTTGGCTACTTCCCTCCTGAACACATCTAGTCTTAGGACTTATATAGATGTAGGCCTTTCCTATCCTACATGTATTTCTTAAACAAGCTACTTAAGCTTAAGTATGCTTCCTGCCTGCTTATTAATGATTAGCTACTCACACTCCTCTGTAAACTCTGCATTGGGCTAATCAATGCAATGATCTCACAGTCCTTGCATTGCAACAGAGTTATCGGCCCAGGCAACCCAAAAGGCAGCACAGAGTGAGTATGATTGAGTGCTAGCATTAATCTTAAAGGCAGAAAAGAATAGAAAGATTTTAGTCTCTGTGACCATGAATTCTGTGCTGAAGTTCTCCATTCCTAAGAAGTTCACTGGAGCTACAAACTATGAAGCTTGGAGCTACAATGCAAAGATGGCACTTGGAGGACTAGGCCTAAAGAAAATGCTGGAGTCCACAAGGTCTTCAGATTCAGGAGCAGCACAAGAACTCTGGGATGAGAAAGATGAGAAAGCCATGGTAATTCTCTCAATGTCAGTGAGTCAGCATTTGCATGTGCATATTCGTGACAAGTTAACTGCAAAGGATATGTGGGAAGCTTTACAGAGATTGTATCAAGGGAAATAAAATATTTCAAAAATACAAATGCTTAAAAGACTGCAATATGAGAATGGATGAGAGTGGAGATTTCTCAGCTCATGTTAATGGCTTGCTTGAACTAATCAGGAGATTGGAAAATCAAAAGCTGAAATTACCAGATGAATTGATAGTGGCATTTCTGCTGAACTCTTTACCACTAACTTTTCAAACAGTCTGTCAGATAATAGAAATGCAGGATAACCAATCTTTGGATGTTGTCATTCAGAAACTTGAGGGATTTAATATGGCTCAAACTAATGCACAGCCAGACATCCCCTCAGAGTTTGCTTGCAAGGCTGCTGAAAATAAGAAGCCTTTTGCAAAATCGCAACGATCTGCAAGAGTAAAACGTTGCTTCACTTGTGGGGAAACCACACATCTTGCATATCAATGCACAAAGCAAGAAACTGCAGAAAAACCAGTTAAGCAAGTTCCCAGCTTCTCTGCAAAGAACAAAGGCAGCATGCCTAAGAAAAAGGCAGACAATGAGTTAGCTTTTAGCTTGATTGAGGAAAAAGCCTCTCAGCTTGAAAGCATGGAAGGACAAGAAAATGAGACTGCATCACATGATTTCTTTGTTGATTCTGGAGCAACTAAAAATCTGATAAAGGACAAAGACAGATTTATTGATCTAGATAGGACCTATAGAACTCCTATACGATTGGCTAATGGAGAGAAAGTTTATTGCCAAGGAAAAGGAAGGGCTGAACTTCTATGCAATCTGGGAGGTGGAAAGCAAGTGAAAATTTCCATTGAAGAAGCTCTATATGTCCCAGAATTGGATCATAATTTTATAAGTGTCAAGTATGCTGTACAGAAAGGTTTTGCAGTGCATTTTGAAGGGAAATATTGCAGAATTTCAAAGGAAAAGAAGCTTTTTATGCGAGGAAAGCTGGAATCAAATGGCTTGTTTAAAGTGGATTGCTTGCAACAGAATGAGTGTGCAAATGCTGCAAGAGATTGCAGACATAAGAACTGTGAAAGCAAATGGCACAGGAGGTTAGGCCATCATGACGCAAATGTGTTGCATGCACTTCCAGACCTAGTTAAACATTTTAAAATGAACTCATGTGCAACTAAAGATGAGAGATGTGTTTGCTGTATAAAAGGAAAGGGAGTTAGGCCCTCCCTTCCTCAGAGCAAGGAGGAAGCCACACAGCACCCCCTACAGCTCATTCATAGTGATATCTGTGGTCCTATGAAGACAAAAACAATTGCAGGAAACCAGTATGCATTGACTTTCATAGATGATTTTTCCAAGTTCACGTTCACTTACTTGATTAAAGAGAAAAGTCAGGTGCTGGAGAAATTTAAGGAATATGTTGCAAGAGCCAGCAATAAGTTTGGAAGATCACCTCAGATCCTAAGGTCAGATAATGGAGGTGAATATGTTTCAAAACAGATGAAAGAATTTTTGAAGCAAAAAGGAATTGAACACCAGACAACCATCCCGCATACACCAGAACAAAATGGAGTAGCAGAAAGAAAAAATCGCTCTCTCATAGAGATGGCGAGATGTATGCTTTTGGATGCGAATCTGCCAAACAAATACTGGGGGGAAGCAGTAATGACTGCCACATACCTGCAGAACAGGCTCCCAACCAAAGGTGCAAAAGCAACACCTTATGAACTATGGCATGGGAACAAGCCCAGTGTGGGGCACATTAGAGTGTTTGGCTCTAAAGCCTATGCTTATATCCCAAAGGCCAAAAGGACCAAACTTAACACCAGATGTGAAGAAGGGATACTTGTTGGCTATGCACAAGGATGCAAGGGATACAGAGTAATGGACACTGACACTGGAAATGTGAAGATAAGCAGTGTGGTCTATTTTGATGAAAATGAAAAGGGAAGCACTGATCAAATGCCAGACCTAATGAGGCCAAGTTCATCAAGACAGAAAAAGACTGCAGAACTGCAGATAAAAGAGGAAGCTGAAGTTTCATTTGATTTGACCATGTTCAATCAACCTGAACCAGAAGGGGGCACTGACACCAACACTGATGCTGATGCTGAAACTGAAGCAGAACCAGAACTGGAACCAGAAGATAACACTGATGCTGATACTGAAACTGAAGCCGAAGCAGAACCAGAACCAGAAGTGAGACGTTCTGAAAGACACAACAAAGGAGTGCCAGCAGCGAGATTCTCCTACGCGGCAAAAGTGGAGGAACCACAGGAGCCCTCAACATGGCAAGACATTCAAAAAATGCAAACCAGTGAGGCGCGCAAATGGAGAGATGCTGCCAAGGAAGAAATTGAGTCTCTTAATGAAAATAAAACATGGACACTCACAAAGCTACCTGAAAACAAAAAGGCCATTGGATGCAAATGGGTCTTCAAGACCAAGCATAATGCAGAAGGGGAAATCACGTGCCACAAAGCGAGATTAGTGGCCAAGGGATATTCCCAAAAATACGGCGAAGACTACGACGAAACCTTTGCTCCAGTAGTAAGGCACACCACAATAAGAACACTCCTCAGCATAGCAGCTGCAAGAAAAATGGAAGTGCAGCACTTAGACGTGAAGACTGCATTCCTACATGGTGATATCAAAGAGGATATCTACATGCAGCAGCCGCCGGGATTTAAAGAACCTGGGAAGGAGGAACTTGTGTGCAAACTTCAAAAGAGTATCTATGGTTTAAAGCAAGCAGCGAAAGCCTGGAACGAAAAATTGAATCAATTGCTCCTTAAGGAGGGGTTCATACAGGGAGAAGCTGACCCCTGCCTATACTCAAGGTTCAGAAATAAAAGGAGGACATACATTCTAACTTATGTGGATGATCTGATTGTATGCCATGAAAACAAACGAGATTGTGATGAAATCGTCAGGAATCTGAACAAAGAAATAGAGGTGAAAGACTTGGGAGGTATCACTTACTATCTTGGAATACAAATAGAACGAGAAAAAGATGGAAGTTTCCTTCTCAATCAAAAACAAAAGATAAAGGACATTTTAGAATGCCTAGGCATGACAGAGGCTAATGAAGTGGGGACACCTATGGAAACAAATTTCCTAAGCCAGGAAGGCAACGACGAGCCCCTACCACAGGACAACCAGTACAGAACTGCAATTGGCAAAATGTTGTATGTAGCCACCGTCACAAGGCCAGACATTGCCGCTGCTGTAGGAATACTAAGCAGAAAAGTAAGTGCACCAACCCAAAGGGACTGGATAGCAGTCAAGAGAATAGCACGGTACCTGAAGGGCACAATGCATTTAAACTTAAAACTACCAGCAAGCGAGAACCCCAGATTGATGGGCTATATGGATGCAGACTGGACCGGAGACAAGACTGACTGCAAATCTGTGAGTGGAAATGTATTTCTGTATGGAGGCGGAGCAATCAGTTGGACTAGCCAGAAGCAGTCATTAATTGCCCTTTCATTCACAGAAGCAGAATTTATTTCAGCCACTCAAGCATGTCAAGAGGTAGTATGGCTACACAGACTACTAAAGGACTTTGGAATAGACGAACCAAAGCCAACTGAGATGTATGAGGACAATCAAAGCTGCATTCAGCTTATGAAAATGGAAAAGACAAAGACAAAGTCGAAGCACATCAACACCAAGCATCACTATGTGTGAGAAGCGCAAGAAGAAGGACTTGTCGAAGTGATTTATTGTCCTTCAGAGGAAATAATAGCGGATGTGCTGACCAAACCGCTACCCAGAGACAATTTCCAGAGGCTACAAGAAGCATTGGGAATTGTCAGCGGTGCACGGGACAATGAGAAGGGGTGTTGGAAATACATTCCTTAGTTACATCTCCCCTAAGCACCTTATCCTGTTTGTTTGCTAGAAACAGCAGGAGTAGACAGTCAGATCAGGGAACCCCTCCCCCATCCACTTAGTTCTACTCCTGCTAGGACCTGATTGGTTAATCTCCTCTCCCCAGGATTTATCTCTTTGTGTCTGAGAGATATTCAGAGAGCTTCTGCTACTTCCCTCCTGAACACACCTAGTCTTAGGACTTAGTATAGATGTAGGCCTTTCCTATCCTACATGTATTTCTTAAACAAGCTACTTAAGCTTAAGTATGCTTCCTGCCTGCTTATTAATGATTAGCTACTCACACTCCTCTATAAACTCTGCATTGGGCTAAACAATGCAATGATCTCACAGTCCTTGCATTCCAACATAGGGAGCATGGCCTGGTTTGTTTTAAAGACTGTTAGAGGCCCAGGGCAAATGGATTTTTGAGATCCCATCCCAGCTTAAATATTTCCTGTGTAAATATTGTCCCCAGCTCCAGAGAAAATATTTTTCCCTTCTGTGATGCTTTCCTACACCTTCCTACTCCCATGGCATTTTTCCTGGTCGCGAGAAGCTCTCTTGACTATCAGCAGCTAGCTCCACTAGAGGGAATCAGATGACGGTGGGATTAGCGTTATCAGCCCTCTGGGTTTGGCGTTGTCAGGTGCCAGGGATCTAAAACCCAGGCCCCTGAGGAGACTGAGTCAGAACCTTACTTGTGGCCACTGCACTCCAAGGCCAGAACTACACCACATGAAGCATAATCCAGGCTACACTTGCTACAGCCTGGGGAAGTCAGGTAATCAGGAGGCTCCTGCTCATTGGCCCTCTTCCTGTATTTAATTCTTCTTCCTGCCCCACTTCCCTTGTCTGAGCAATTAGTCTTCAAGACCTCACAGCATAAAGTTTTTGCTGGCTGTCCTAGCCTGCCTGCTTTTGACTAGCCCAGCCTGCTTCTATTCAGCTGCCGCACCAAGACCCTGCTCTGTAACCCCCTGATAGACTGATTACTTGGATTGAGCCCCTGGCCTGGACCCCAATTATGGACCTCAGTCACCCCCTGAATTTACCACCTGACCGGCCCCAATCCTGAAGACTTAGGCCACTTTCATACATGCCCCCCCTCGAGCATATTTGGGCTGCGGGGGGTGGGATGTGCAGCCCTAATATTGGCCGGTGCGAAAGGAAAGCTGTGCGGGATGCAGACTTTGATTTCCTGCTCTGCATCCTGCGCAGCTTTGCCAGAAAAGCTGCATGGGGTGAAGGCTTTCACACTGGCTGATCCCCATGCATATTCAGACTGCGCATTCCCCCCCACAGCCCAAATATGCATGCAGGGGGGGGAGGGCATGTATGAAAGTGGCCTTGGACTCCGATTCTGCAAAAACATGGGTCCCAGTCCTGCAAGGCGTGACAGACCATGTCTCTGGGGTTTGACTCATTATTTCTGGGTAAATCCCCTATTTTCTGGCATAGCTTGGGGCACTGCTAGAAATTTCCCCAGGGGGCAGGGCCATATTGGAATGGGGGGCAAAGCGGCTCTCCCACTCCTTTCTAAAATGGTCCTGCCCCCTGCAGAGCATTGTGAGGCATGGCCGCATTAGGAAACGATGTGTGAGTACCTTTGCCTCACCTGCTTTCTGATGTGACCCTTGACCCTTCTTGTTCCTCACCTTGCACTTGACTCCATCCTCATGGCTTGATGACCTCTTGAATTGATACCCACAGTACTGCTCTCTGGGCCAGGGCCTGATAATTTTCAATGCTTGTTAGTTACTTTGCTTCGGTGACGTTGGTTATTTTGGTTTGGTATTTTGGTCATGTTGGTATTTCATTACTTCATTATGGTACTTTGTTTCAGAAGTGCTGAATAATAACAGAATAGCACTAATTAGTTCTGAAATGAGGGAACAAAATACCAAAGTGACAAACCTACTAGACCAAACATCAAGCTTAACAAATATGCAAATTAAATTTCAGTCCCAAATATTGATTTGGATAATCAGTAGGCTATCCAAATATACAAACTATATTTTTGAATATAAAATTGACTATTTGTTTCTCTGCAATATAAATGGTCAGGAAGTGATGGTAAGTCAGTCTTTGTAGCTTTTAGATCCTGTTGTACTTCAGTTATTGTATTATGGGCTTAATCCTGTAAGGGCTTATGGTGGTCCATTCCAGCAAGTCTCAGAATCGAATTCAATTGTAGTTGTAGAATGATACAAGCAGTGTTTGAATCCACTGAGTGGGGTGACTGGATCTCCCCCAGATAAAGCTCCCATGTTTGCTTCTAACTGTAGAGCATCATGGCTTTCAGTCCTGCTAATTATATCAAGGTCCTAACTAGCAGCACACCTCTTCTTTGTGGTTGTCTTTGAACAAGTTAAAACTTTAGGCAAAGATATTACTCTTGCTTTTGCTTTTTAGAAGCTACTTAGACCCTTGCATGGGATGTGGTTAGCCAACTAATATATATTGCACATCAGGCAAGGGGACAGATGTTAGAGATGCATAGTGGCGGGATTTAGGGCTTACAGACCCATTTTCATCAATACTGACCTTTAAGAGAATGGATGTGTCAAAAGATATTTTAATCACTGACATTCTTGTGGAAACCACATATATCCCCATATGTTCCATGCCCCCCTGCCTGAGCATGCCAATACACATCAGACACGCAGGTGAAGTCCCCTTGCTCGTATACCCCTAACATGGTAAGATCTGTCCCTAGAGGGACTGAACACGTGACTGTCATGCAGTGATATCAGCTTTGTTAGAGGAAACTGAGCTTTCAGTGTGGTGATGAGGTCTAGAAAGGTCAAAGTCACAGTGAGGACTCACCTGTCAGCTCCGCTGCCCGGAGGGGGCCCCGAGCCTGCCGGGGCGCCTCCGGGAAGCAACAGAAGCAACCCCAACTCACTCGTGCCCCACCCCTCTCGGGGGCACAGATTCCAGGAGGCTTGGCGGAAACACCACCTGCCGAGCACAGGCTCCGACATGACGTGGGGACTCCCCCACCCCTGCTGCGGCACTCAGAGTGCCTGAGGGTACGCAAAGGGGCAGGGCTTGAGGCTTAAAAGCCAGCGTGGCAGAGTCAGTGGTGCTGGTGATTGCAGAAAGACCGGCCCCCTGCTTGAACTGTGTGTTGTGGAATTATTGCTGGAGCGCGTGTATTCTAGAGCTGTACCTTCCTCCCCTTCAACCTGGATGACATCTGTGAGTGACTGTGCCTGGAGACCGTGTGGAGTGTGTGTGTGTTGCCTTGTTCACCTTCCCTCCCTCCCTGGGCTACCCCCTTCTCACCTTGTGCTAGTTTCCCCATCCCTCACCCTTCCGTGGGACCCTTTCCCCCCCATCCCCCCTCACCAGTCCTCACGTTGCTTTCCGTCCGCCCTTTGACCCTCGAGAGTTTGGACTAAGGATTGTAGGGACAGACCTTGGCTTTCCTGTGTTCCCACGCCCTATGATGATAGGGGTCTGTTCTCTTTAATTAGAGGTAACAACCTGCATCCTATCCTGACGGGCATTTTCCTTACAGGGCGCGTGCTCTTCCTCGGGACAAGCCTCAGTTGCATGTGGGTCAGTGTGAACATTCCCCAACTCCCCCACCCCAGTGACAAATCACCGGCCACCCTTGGCCCCAGAACGGGCCTTTGAGCCATGGATGTGGCAGACGAGATCAAGCAACTGGTCTTGGCTGTTCAATAATTGGCCATGGAGGTCAGAGACCTTTGAGCCAAGCAGGGAGAGATAGCCACTGCGGTTACCCAAATCCAAGGTGCCGTGGCCCCAGTAGCACCTCCCCCTGTGGCAGAAGCTCTGCTGCCCTCCCCTGCCCCAGAGGGGCCCCTAGTTCCTGCAGCCCCTCAGAAGTCAAAGGGTCCCCAAATAGAAAAATGTTTAGGGGATAGAAGGGCCTTTCAGGGGTTTATGGCCATGTGCCATCTCACTTTTACCCTTCAACCCACTACGTATGCCTCAGACAAGTTGAAGGTAGCCTTTATAATTGGGAATCTGAGCGGCACCACCTTGGAATGGGCCACTACCTTGTTGAAAGGAAATAGTTCCTTACTAGCTAAATATGATGAGTTTCTAAAAGAATTTGCTTTTCTATTTGACCACGCCCACCGCACTCAGTATGCGGAAACATTGATAATGTCCCTCCGGCAGTCCAAAGGTAGCATGCTGGATTACGTGCTTTCAGCAGCTTGCCTTAGAGCTTCAATGGCCCAATAATGTGCTCAAGGTAATGTTTCGCAAAGGCTTGTGTGAAGAAATAAAGGACTAGCTAGCATTTGTAGCATTGCCCAAGACCTGGGAAGCTCTGGCCAGCTTGTCCTTGCAAATTGAGGAATGGCTGGCAGAGCAAAAATAGGAGTGCCACCAGGAGACCCTTTTCCCTTCCTGGGGCTTCCAAGCCCTCAGAACTGGAACCCATGCAGTATGGGGCTTCCCGGGACCCTTTAACCAAAGAGGAGCGCAAGCGACGTAGGGTGTCGCACTCCTGTTTCTACTGTGGGGAGCCCTCTCATTTTATAGGCTTGCCTGCACAGCGCCGAGACACGGGAAATGCTCGGAGCTGAGACGGCAGGGGCCATCTCGGTTCTAAGCCTGTCTAAAACCCCTTTGCATCCCCCCTTTCTTGATCCCCTCTTGCAGGTTACCATTACTCTTTCCCTGTCCCCCTACAATTCCATGGTAACCTGGACCCTTATTGATTCAGGAGCATCAGGAAACTTTATTGATATCGAACTGGTCTGGGCCCGACGTTTCCCCACTCATCACAAAGACATTCCAGAGCCAGTCCATTCCATCGATGGTTCCCCCTTAGTGTCGGGGCCAGTGACTACTTGCACGCACCCTGTACAATGTACAGTAGGAAATCACTCTGAACTCATAGCCTTTGATGTGGTCTGCACCCCCCTTTGTCGAGTGGTCCTCAGTGTCCCGTGGCTATGAGACCACGACTTGCATATTGTGTGGTCCAAGAAGCTTCTCCATTTCACCGCTCCGCAACGTGGGTGCGGGTGTCTTCAGCAGGGACCATGAATGGAAGGGTGTGCCACTGAGACTTCCTCCACACTCCCTGATGTCACATTACTTCCTGAGGTCTACCAAGACTACCAGGATGTTTTTAGCAAGGTACGTGCCTCGGAACTACCACCTCATCGTACCTACGATTGTCCCATAGACCTTCTCCCGGGGAAGGAGCCCATGTTTGGCCGCATCTATGCTCAAGCGGAGCCAGAGCTTCAAGCCTTGCAACAGTACGTAGATGAAAGCCTTCAACAAGGATTCATCTGACATTCCAGTTCCCCCGCAGGAGCACCTATTTTCTTTGTAGCGAAAAAAGACGGTGACCTCCGGCCCTGCGTGGACTTTAGGGGGCTTAATAACATCACCATCAAGAACCGATACCCGCTCCCACTTATCCTGGAACTACTAAACTGACTCCAATGCGCGCAGATCTTCACCAGACTTGATTTGCGAGGAGCCTACAATTTGCTTCGCGTCCGTCAAGGGGACGAGTGGAAGACCGCCTTTCGTACGCGTTATGGACTATTTGAATACCGAGTTATGCCATTTGGCCTCACCAATGTGCCAGCCACCTTCCAGCATCTCATCAATGATATCTTTTGGGACATTTTTGACTTTTATGTAGTGGCCTACTTGGACGACATACTCATCTATTCGTCCACCATAGAGCAGCACGTGTGGCACATACGAGAGGTGTTACGCCGCCTCTGAGTACATAAATACTCCCTTTTAGAAGAGGTTTTTAATTCTATTTTTGTTGCAAGCTGTGTGTGGGAGGTGGATTTTGTTCTGTGATGGGCTAGGGAGTGGGGTGGGGGGTGTAGGAGGGTTGGTTAGAGGGTCGAGGGTGGGGGTTTCAGAAACCAACCCTGGTGACAGCAGGGGGTGTAGGGGGGAGTGGATTGGGGGGAAGGGGGAGGAGCCCATACTCGGTGAGAGAGGGATTGGGCGGGGGGTATGGCCCTCTCCGGCCCCTGGTGGCAGCAGAATGGCTGGGGGCTGGGAGGGAGGTTGTAGGGGGGGAGGGGAGGCTGCAGGGCGAGCAACCAGGTTTTGGGGGCCGGGGTGTGGTGGACGACGAGGAAGAGGCAGCTATAAGGGTGGTTCTGGGGCATGGACGGTATGGTCCATGGGGGTGGGTGGCTTGTGCCCCGAGGGGACCAAGGTGCCTGAGGCAGGTGTGGGTTGCCACCCCCCTGCTGGGGTGGAGAAAGATCCAGGCCCAAAGTTCACGTGTGGTGGGTTGATGTTGGTGAATGCGAGGTCCGTGGTCAACAAGACCCCAATTATCCATGATATGATTTTGGATGGGGCTGTAGACCTCGCATGCATCACAGTGACCTGGCTGGATGAGTTTGCCGGTCCAACTTTGGTGGACCTTGTTCCAGCCGGGTATGCTGTGCAGCATCAGCCCTGCACAGGTGGCCGGGGAGGTGGTGTAGCGATTATTTTTAGGGGGGATTGGCCTGTTAGGAGCTATCGAGTTCAGGAGATTGAAGGTATTGAGGCCCTCCACGTGGTGTTTGATTTGGATGGGGGCAAGCTAGGGGTGCTGCTAGCATACCGGGCCCCTTCTTGTCTGGCGGCATCCTTGACCAATCTAGCGGAGCTGACCTCAGAGGTGATGTTGGACTCATCTAGAACTTTGATCCTGGGGGACTTCAATGTCCACACCGATGCCAGCCTTGTTGGGGCGGAGCGAGAATTCATGGCCACCATGGCAACCATGGATTTGTCCCAGGAGGTTATCTGCCTGACCCACATGTGGGGACACACCCTAGACCTGATCTTCAGTTCTGGCCTTGAGGCAGGGGGTCCGGTTGTGGGGGAGGTTACAGCAGTGCCCTTGTCATGGACGGACCATTATCTCCTTCAGGCCAGCCTCTCCGCACACCTCCCTCAGAAGGAGGAAGGACCAGTTAGGATGGTCCGCCCTCAGCGGCTGATGGAACCTCAACAGTTCCAGGAAGTCCTGCGGGAGTTAACTTTGGTCCTGGACAGTCACTCTGTTGATGAGCTGGTCCAGTCTTGGAACATCTTTCTGGGGGAGGCCATCGACAGGGTGGCTCCGAGACACCCTCTGCCTCGGTTTCGTCACCGCAGGGCCCCTTGGTTTACTGAGGGGCTGCGGTGTATGAAGCAAGCAGGCAGGAGGCTGGAGCGATGCTGGCGGCGTACTCGCTCTGATTCCGACCGACTTCTCCATAGGGCCCATTTGCGGTCCTATGTTGAGGCTGTG
>QEPC01001921.1:1776680-1797520 GCA_003113815.1 Sphenodon punctatus | reverse complement strand
CACCTGCCACAGCTCCCAGCAGCCCTAAATATCCCTGGGAGCCAATCAGACTGTGGCAGGTGGGCCACACCCTTCCACAGGTGTACACAAGGAACAAAGTAGGCAAGATGAGGAGGAGAAGGCCAAGAAAGGGGAAAGACACTCCCTGCAGCAGCCTACCAACAGCGCAGGATGCAGGGAGCCTCCCAACCAGCTCCCAAGGCCAGGGGTTCAAGGCCAGGCCGTGATAGTCGTCAGGAGCATATTGCACCAATGTTCCAAAGTCTGCATTGGCTCCTTATAGCTTTCCTGGCGCAATTCAAGGCACTGTTTTTTACTTTTAAAGTCCTAAATGGTCTGGGCCCCACATATCTTAAAGATTGTATGTCCTTCCATGCTCCATTGCAGTCCCTGCAATCAGCCAGAAGTGCCTCCTTGTGTGAGTACCATCTGTTAGCCTTGTACATACAACAAGAGCTCACAGGGAGGCATTCCCAGTTGCTGCCCCAGTGCTTTGGAATGCCCTTCCCCCCCTAAGGTTCATTTGAGCCCGAGCCTGAGCATCTTCCAGAAGCTGTGTAGGACTTTTTTATTTGAAAAGGCATTTGGCAGGTAGGGATAGGGTGTTGATTGAGGTAGGGTTTGATGTGTGGTGTTGGGGTAGAGGTGTGAGAGTGTCAGGTCCCGGGCGCAAACCCTTGGCCTTGGGATGCTGAAGAGGTGCCTTTGGGGCCTGCGCCACCTGGTGAATTTGTTCACCTCCCGCATTTTTTCTCTGTAGGCTTTCCCCTGTCTTACTGCCCTTTGCATGGCCGCGCCCTCTCCCAGCTGGGGCTTGTTTCCCTAGCCCGCCCCCCAGCTTCCTGATTGGCCACAGATGGTACTTAAACACTGATGCAGCCTCAGGAAGCTGGTGGAGCAACGTCTCACACCCGCCCAAAGGTTTGAAGTTTATGTGTTGTATTAAGTGCCTTTTCTCCTGGTGTGTGTTTGCCCTGTATCCTTGTCCCCACTATAGTCTGCATATGTTTCACCAGCTTTGGCTCCCTCGCCCATTGTTTCTTGTTCCCCTCATCCCTGTTGCTTCCCCGCTCCCATTCCCTAGCCCCTTGTCTCTTGTTCCCTGTTAATTCCTTCATCCCTGTTGCTCCCTTGCTTTGTTTCCCTAGCCCTTTGTCTCTGGTTCCTTGTTGATTCCTTCATCCCTGTTGCTCCCTTGCTCTGCTTCACTAGGCCCCTGTTTTTGTCCCTTGTTGTTCCCTTTGTCTCTAGTGCTTCCCCAGCTCTGGTTCCTTAGCCCCTTGTCTCTTGCTCCCTGTTGCCCCTTTCGTCCTTGTTGCTCCCCTGCTCTGGTTCTCTAGCCCCCTGTTTCTTGTTCCTTATTGTTCCCCATATCCCTGTTGTGCCCCTGCTCTGAATTCCTCGGCCCGGGTCTCTTGTTCCCTGTTGCGCCCCTGCCCTGAGCCCCTCGGCCTGAGCATCTTGTTCCCAGTTGCTCCCTTCATCCCTAGTGCTCCCCTGTTCCAGTTCCCTAGACCCTTGTCTCTTGTTCCTTGTTGTTCCCCGCATCCCTGTTGTGCCCCAGCCTTGTTTTCCTAGCCCCCCGTCTCTTGTCCCCTGGGGTTCCCCTTGTTGCTTGTTGCCCCTATTATATTTCTCTCTTCCTTGGGGAGAATCTTGGTGTGTGTGTTTTTAGTCTGCTCCTTAATCTCAATGATGAATCAGACCCTCTCTGACATAGGCTTCTAGGCCTCAAATGAGATCAGGCTCTGAAGACTCAAAAACGCTCTGAGAGGTCCATTTAGCCTACAGACTTCCCTTCCTGGGGTCTCTTCCCCTTTCCTTCCTTTGGGAACGCGGTCCTTCCCCCATCCTAACCCCCCTGTTACCCTGGCCACGTGACAGATTGCTCCACCCAAATATACCCCTCTTCCCTTCCCTCAACCCCTCATGGACTAAGGTAATCCACAAAGACTCCATGGTATGAATCTTTTGTTATTGTGTGGCTAGTTTCCGTCAAACCAAACTTGCACCCCAGTCCAGGACAAGCATGATAAGTACTGGATCTTCCTCTCAACTACCCCCTCCCGTTCCCTGGAAGTGGGCATCCTATTGAGAGGTAGAAGCGTTTTTGCAGCATGAGCCTGAAGCCCTCGATCCATCCCCAATAATGTGGGATGAGCACCATCAGGTGCTGGCGTATTTAGCGCAAGGGAGGCAGGCCACCTCAGCCATGACCCGAGCCACCTCTCGTAGGGCTGGCCCACAGAATACAGCCATGCGGTCAACTCCCCTGCCCCCCAACACGTGGGCTTCTAGGGGTCTATGGGAGGACCCATGTATTGATTTAAATGAGGAAGGCACATGGGAAGATGTGAGCACTGATGAAGCAGAGGGGTCTGAGGTTGAAGGACTGAATGATTAATATGTAGGCCTAGTGGACCCGGGTCTTACCACATGCTACCAGACATTCTCCCCAGAGACAGATGTTCCGATGACAACCCTGGCACATGTACAGCCCCCTGTCCAGGCACAGGCAACCCAGGATGCCCCTGGGAATAAAACTTCAAACCCTGCCCACCTTTTTCCAGTTATGGAGGGCCCAGGTGACTTCTGGATATGCCAGGAATCCCCCCGGGCAACCGACCTCCGGTGATGATGACTCATCAAAAGCCCCCCTTAACATTGAAAGCCTGTCCTCCGGACCCGGGACCCAAACAAAAACCCCTCCACCAATAGCTTCACCACCCCGAATGGCTTTTATAGGCACAACACTGCAAGGCCCCGCTGTAGGTGCCCGTAATAGCCCATCCTTGGGAGCTGGGACCCGAACAAAGACCCTTCTGCCAATAGCATCGCCACCCCAAATGGCCTTTATAGGCACAACATTGCAAGGCCCTGCCAAAAATGCCCATAATAGCCCGTCCTTGGGAGCCGGGACCCGGACAAAAACCCTTCCGCCAATAGCATCGCCGCCCCGGATGGCCTTTATAGGCACAACACTGCAAAGCCCTGCCGTGGGTGCCCGTGATAGCCCGTTCTCGGGAGCCGTGAGCCATACAAAGACCCTTCTGCCAATAGCATCACCTCCCCGGATGGCCTTTTTAGGCACAGCATTGCAAGGCCCTGCCTTGGGTGTCCGAGCCCCCTCAACATCATCAGTGTTGCGCCTTGGGGGAGTAGCAAGTCGAAGGGGGCTATCGGCTGTGCCTGTCGTTACGTCTGTGCGAGTCACTGTATGCCGCCCTCCACAGCAAACATCGCTCCACGTCTCATCATGGTTGTCTAAGGCTCCGGGACTCGGGCACGGCCATCCACCTGCCCAATGAGAGTCCAGGACTCTTGGGGATGCATATCCCGCTCCTCGAATACGCATCCAGTCCACCACTAATTGGAGGCTCCCGCAGCTCCCTGTGCTACCACCCTGAACAACAAGGAGCCCGGTCCTGCGGGACTACCCGCAGCCCAGTGTCTCTCAACAGCCTGCATTGGTAAAACCTGATGTCGCAGGTAGCATGACACCAAGGGCTTCTTGGTCCCAAGTCCCCGGTTCCAAAGAACCCGCAGGACAACCATGGCAGGCAATACCTATTCAGGCTGACATGTCCTTGGCGTCCTCAATCGTGCCCCTAACCTCATTAAAAAACACCGTCGCCCGACCCTCACCAGCATCTGTGCCATCCCAATCTGTAAAACAGCCTCCATCAGCTGCTCTTTCCCCCAAGGGTGCTACTCAACACGTGTCGATCGTTGCACCACCAAAGACTGCTTCCCAGCCCCCACTAGCAGCCCTGTCACTGCAGATTGTGGCCCGGCCCCTACCGGTAGCCTCACCACCAGCACTGACGACTCAGCCTCTGCCAACAGCCCTGCCACCAGAGGTTGCTGCCCGGCCAATACTAGTGACTCTGCCACCACCGAGTACTGCCCGGCCTTCATCGGCGGCCCCGCTACCAGGGATTGGGGTTTGGCCCCCACCAGGAGTCCACCCACCAAAAACTGTGGCCCTAACCCTGCCGGCACCCCTACAGCCTGGCAGTGTCATACGACCCATACCTTCCCCGGTTTATTGTTCTGTACCCCCCACCTCTCCCTTATCTCCTACCTATTGGGTCTCTCCTCCAGGCCCTGTTCCCTTTCCCACCAGCTCTGTGTTTCGTGTCCCACCACCTTGGCCACTCGTCCTACCCATACTATGTGTACTTCATAGTACCCAGGTGCAGCTCCAAGCCCTCACCTCGCTTTTCCAAGCTATCTTACGCCCCTTCCAGTGTACCCCCTGATGTGGTATGTCACATAACAGAAGAGTTTCAGTGGGTACCCTGCTGGATCATTGGTTGTGTGTCAGGCATCGGGGGGGGGGCTTGGAGGGGGGGGTACTGTCAGGTCCCGGGCACGAACCCTTGGCCTTGGGATGCGGGAGAGGTGCCTTTGGGGCCTGCGCCACCTGGTGGATTTGTTCACCTCCCGCATTTCTCCTCTGTAGGCCTTCCCCTGTCTTACTGCCCTTTGCATGGCCACACCCTCTCCCAGCTGGGGCTTGTTTCCCTAGCCCGCCCCCCAGCTTCCTGATTGGCCACAGATGGTACTTAAACACTGATGTGGCCTCAGGAAGCTGGTGGAGCAACGTCTCACACCCGCCCAAAGGTTTGATGTTTATGTGTTGTATCAAGTGCCTCTTCTCCTGTTGTGTGTTTGCCCTGTATCCCTGTCCCCCCTATAGTCTGCATATGTTTCCCCAGCTTTGGCTCCCTCGCCCATTGTTTCTTGTTCCCCTCATCCCTGTTGCTCCCCTGCTCCCATTCCCTAGCCCCTTGTCTCTTGTTCCCTGTTAATTCCTTCATCCCTGTTACTCCCTTGCTCTGTTTCCCTAGCCCCTTGTCTCTTGTTCCTTGTTGATTCCTTCATCCCTGTTGCTCCCTTGCTCTGCTTCCCTAGGCCCCTGTCTTTGTCCCTTATTGTTCCCTTTGTCTCTAGTGCTTCCCCAGCTCTGGTTCCTTAGCCCCTTGTCTCTTGCTCCCTGTTGCCCCTTTCATCCTTGTTGCTCCCCTGCTCTGGTTCTCTAGGCCCCTGTTTCTTCTTCCTTATTGTTCCCCATATCCCTGTTGTGCCCCTGCTCTGAATTCCTCGGCCCGGGTCTCTAGTTCCCTGCTGCGCCCCTGCCTTGAGCCCCTCGGCCTGAGCCTCTTGTTCCCTGTTGCGCCCCCTGCCCTGAGCCCCTCGGCCTGAGCCTCTTGTTCCCTGTTGCGCCCCCTGCCCTGAGTCCCTCGGCCTGAGCCTCTTGTTCCCAGTTGCTCCCTTCATCCCTAGTGCTCCCCTGTTCCAGTTCCCTAGACCCTTGTCTCTTGTTCCCTGTTGTTCCCCGCATCCCTGTTGTGCCCCAGCCTTGTTTTCCTAGCCCCCCGTCTCTTGTCCCCTGGGGTTCCCCTTGTAGCTGGTGCTCCCCCAGCTCTGTTTCCCCCAACCCATCGGCTCCAGTCCCTGTGGTTCCCCCCACTCTGGCTCCTTAGTCCCTTGGTTCTTGCCCCTTGTTGTTTTCTTGTTCCCTGGGGTTCCCCTTGTTTCTTGTTGCCCCTATTATATTTCTCTCTTCCTTGGGGAGAATCTTGGTGTGTGGGTCTTTAGTCTGCTCCTTAACCTCAATGATGAATCAGACCCTCTCTGATATAGGCTTCTAGGCCTCAAGATGAGATCAGGCTCTGAAGACTCAAAAATGCTCTGAGAGGTCCATTTAGCCTACAGACTTCCCTTCCTGGGGTCTCTTCCCCTTTCCTTCCTTTGGGAACGCGGTCCTTCCCCCATCCTAACCCCCCTGTTACCCTGGCCACGTGACAGAGAGGGGGTTGGGGTAGGTAGGTGGTTTTGTGGGGTTTTTAGGTTTTTCAAAAATTGGTTTTAATTATTTTTATGGATTGTGAGCCACCCTGAGCCTCGAGGAAGGTCAGCATATCAATTGAAATAAATAAATAAGTATTCAAGACTGCTTCAAGGTCACAAACCTAAAGATTTTTGAAGCAATGAGAAGACTTTCACTGCCTTTAGTAAAAGTTTTGAATCAAACTCCTAGTACTTGTACCTTAAATTCCTCCAGGGCTGGTCCTTGTAAGGAGTATAATTAAGTTCCCAAGACGAAATGGTAGCCAGAAGCCCCTGTGGCCCTCTAGAGAATCCACCACTAAAAATCTGCATACTGTTAAAAAGGTTTGTAGTTCAGAAGCGAGAAGGGCTTCAGGAGAGCGGTGCCACATGCCTGGTGCATTGCTGAGGCCACTGCCTGGGATCTCCCTATGACTGGTGATGTTGTTCGTTTTTCTTTTTTGATTGGACTGGAGGACTGTGAGACTGACTGGGGCTACAAGACATTTCCTTTTCTGTTGTTGTGGACTGAGCTGAGGGGAAGAGAAGCTGCATTGCCTGGGACATGGGTGGAACCACGTCCCTCAACTTCTGGCTCCCAATCTTTACAGCAGACGCCAAGGCCTGTGATCGTGCCATAGGCACACACCATGGGGCAGCACACCTAAGGGCTGCGTGCGCAAGGGCGCACCCTTGTGTGCACAGCCTTAGGTGGTAGGGCGGGTGTTTAATATATTTGTTGTGTGCTACTCAGTCTGGATTATCTCTACCAAGTTTGTCCTATAAGAATGAAGCCTGGTTTAGTCTGCTCATTGTCTGTCGAGCTAGAGCAAATTCTTTTGGGGGAAGGAGCCTGGTTAGCTCGTCCAGTGCCCATTTGCCAGGTCAGAGTTTCTGCAGTTTTCTCTCATAAGAATCTGCCCATTTAATTATTTAGTTGAGGGATAAAAGAACGAGCCTCCTACTGAAGGTGTGGGATCAATTTTGGGACAATCATTAGAACAAAGTCATGCCTGTGAAAGGGAAAAGTACTACTACTGGAACTGTCTCTTCACCTCCTTTGAAGCAAAGAAAGGTTGACAAATATTGGCACAAGTATGGACAACATGCTACAATAGGTGTTCTGTATGGGACTTCCGTACCTCTTTTTAATTCATACTATGTTTTGGACACTGAAAGAATTGAATTGGCGTAACAATGGTGATGTTATTTCTAAACTCCCCAAAAGTGAATGATCTTGTTATGAATTGGAACTGTTCTCTATCAATCCTACCAGGGACAGGACTTAGATCCCTGATAGGCAGCTCCCAATTCCAGGATCTGGGCAGAGGCCCTATGAAACAGATTGCAAAGTCCTTTAAATAGACAGATGTTTATTACTATAGCACATAGAAGAACTGATAATAAAGCACAATACACTTGCATATAGCAATAGCCTTCACCTACTCTAACAGCAAGCACACACACATAAGTACATACATATGAGTTCTTATGCGTCAGAGGTCTCAGGTCTGGTCTCAAGAGGAGAGACAGGGCAGGGGCCCAATCGAAGTCTATCTAGGAACCTAGCTGTTGGAGTCTGGCTTTTCACAGCCTTTGAGAGCATCAGAAAGGGCCAAGCATCGATCCACCAGCAGTTACCTGTGTAACCAGTCAGAGGGTACCATGCAAGGCACCTTCCCTGTCTAGGGCTGGTCTTTTTATCCAGTGACTGCCTTATGATTATCCAGAGTGCGGGGCTGTCAGTGCTAAGCCTGGGAAGTTCTCCCATTGGTTGTTCAGGTTTGGGTACTTTCTGCTTAGTCATTGTTATTATGGGATATACTGACCAGTTGGATCCTGCCTACCCCTCCCTCCAGATGGGAGGCCTGATCTTTGGCCATGAGTTGCCCATGCCCCTTTCTCTAAGGCGTCTCTCTGTCTGACTAGGCCATTTCCCCTCATTGCATTGCTTGGTTCTTATCTATTCTTGTAACCTTCTCTCTTGTTTATGTGCAGGCATGTTCTGGGAACGGACAGTTCTTTCTGGTTCTGTTCTTACAAGAATATATCCCTGTCAGCATATTTCTCTCTCCTCCTGCCAGCCTGTTTCTTATAATATGCATTTTTAATAGTTCTAAACTAAAATTGCTATAAAGCATATAGCAAGCAAAAAAAAAGCATAAAGGAAACTAATAGCATCCTTTCAATAGTTACAGATGTGTACAATATTCTCTTGGTGCTTCAATCAGTCTATTAATTCACTACAACCTCTTCTATCTGCTGAAGCTTTATTTCTCCTTGGAAATGGTAATGATGAGGTGACAGTTATTCCTTCAGGAACCCCTCCAGTAAATTGTGAGGAGGGTTCTCTGGGAAAACAAGAGCAAGTGTTTGAGGAAGGAGTAGAACAACAATTTATAACTCCTTGGATTTTGTTGACTGAACATGTTTCATTAACAGCTCAAACTGTTAAATACTTGTTCACTCAGTGGAATCTCCTTAGCCTGAAGCTGGATGATACAGCAGATTCAATATCAACAGACCATCAGACCATGAGGAGACAGTTGCAATTAATGTGATCTGGCACAGGTTGGAAAATGGTGCTGATAATGGTCATTGAAATATTAATCAGGTACCAGCTGGTACATTGAGTCTTAGTTGGGACACTAAGGGTGAGATTCCGCAACCTGAAGAGTACTATTTTGCTGGCCAGTCTGCTGAATTGATTAATACAAAACCCTCTCCTTTTTTGTTGATTATAGATAAGATGGCTTTACAGTGTTCCCACACCCGAATGGAGTTTTTCCTTATTGGAGTACCCCTTTAGATGTGGCTGAACATCTTTGAGTGTTATTAAAGTTGCCTATTATGAGTAAAGATATTAAGTCAATTGATTTATCTGTGTGCCACTAAAAGAAGAAGAGGGTTTATAGTTCATTGGAGAACATTGCAAATGGTTTCTGTTATGTTGGAGAGGAAGTTGAAGCTAGCAGACAGGGTTTTTGTTAACGGGAATAGTTCTACTGTGGGTGAGTGGGATCATGATCCCCCATTGATTTATAATGGCAAGCCCCAGATGTGAAATGTAAATGTTAATAGTGTGATATTATCTAGGGAAACAACTCATAGAAAGACCTTGGATATAGATCATGAAGAATTATCCAGAATAATAACTTTAAATGACCCTGTGGAAATGGAGATACAAGGAGCAGATATAGGAGATGTATCTAAGGAGTTACTGTCGGAAGAACAGATTGCTCTTCTGGCATATAAGTTGCCCTTGGCGGGTCAGAATAAGGTTCTGCGTAGGATGAGTAATTTATATGATAAGTTGACAACTATTAAAGATAGGTCCTGTGCTGCCTCTATAACTCCCCAAGTGTCAGAGAACTTGTTGGGTGCCTAACCAGCCTTAGATAGGCGAAGGGATGGGCTGGTAGAAGAAGGTAATGATAATATCAATCAGGGATGCTCTATCCAAGGGACAGAGTTACGGGGCAATACTCTTCAGTTTACCCCTACTGCTTTGAATGATGACCCAGAGATAGGGGCTTCTGGTCTCCAGGGGATGGAAGAAGATGTGCCGCAGTCCCCCCTTGTTCAGTTAGGGGCCCCCAAGAGATCAGCATCAAGGAGTGATGGGGTCTTGCCTGTGCAGCCTATAGGCAGTAGCAGTCAATCGGAGGATATAGAGTCTCTGGACATAGTAAATAAAATGGAGGATGTGGATGTGATGAATTCCGATCTAAATGAAAAGGGAAATCCTAATGACCAGAGCAATGTCCTTATAAGTTCCTGTCTCAAGAGATGGAATATTCAAACTTAGGTCAACTAACATAAGCAGCCCTGCCCACAGGCATCCTATTGTTAAAGGGGAATTTCCTAATAAATTAAAACAGGAGTAACCATTTATAAACACAGACTCCCTAGACCAGGTTTCTTGAATAAATTTCTTGGAAATTTCACACCCTTGAAATGAACATGGGGGGTTTGATACTGTTTTCACTTCCCCTGGTCAGGTTGACTTATTGCAGTTAGATGATTCCAGGCCACAGGGCTGACATTTATCCCAAAGGGACACTTTGAGGGGTATTATGCTACTCTCATGGAACACTGCAGGTTTTTTAGGGAAGTTGGGCGCTTTTATTTTATTTCTTTTCTGCAGACGTATGATGTACAGGAAACCTGGTCTAGGGCACCTGTGTTTATAAATGGTTACTCCTGTTTTAATTTATTAGGAAATTCCCCTTTAACAATGGGATGCCTATGGGCAGGGCTGCTTACGTTAGTTGACCTAAGTTTGAATGTTCCATCTCTTGAGAGTGGAACTTATAAGGACATTGCTCTGGTTATTAGAATTATTCCTCCGAACGCTCCAGATTAACTATTATTGAATATTTATATGTCCCCTCAATCAGGAATGTATACAGGAGATTATTGGACAGGATTTGGTATCTTTATTGGAAAACTCATAAGTGTACCCCCCCCCGGTCATCCGCAGTGGTGCCTCAGTAGAGCGAGGAGCAGTGTGATGCCACCTGCAGCAGCCCAGCACTCGGCGGCGTGGGCGCCGGTCCCCATAACAACCGGTCCCACTCCATAATTAGTGGTTGTGCCTCCCTCACCCCCATTCAGCATAGGGTCAGCCCTGGCCCCGCCGTGATGCTCTGAACCCCTGCGGGTGCACATGGGGCGAGGCCTTCATTATAAACTATATGCTTCATATATGCGGATGATACTCAGCTGTACCTCTCTTTTTCAGCTGACCCAGACCCTACTGTCTCATTGCTATTCCAGTGTTTGCAGGCCATGGCAGAGTGGATGTGGCAGAGCAGACGGAAGCTCAACCCCAATAAGATGGAGGTGATGGTGGTGGGGAGAGCGAGGGAGGTGTTCCCCCCCCCCCCCGATTGGGGGGGTTCGCCCTCCTATAGCTCAGCAGGTTCAGAGTCTGGCTGGACTACTGCAATGAGCTCTACGTGGGGCTGCCCTTGTTCCTGGTTTGGAGGCTGCAGCTAGTGCAGAATGTGGCGGCCCGGCTCCTGCTGGGGACGGGTCATCAGGAGCATATAACACCTGTGCTCCGGACTGCAGTGGTTGCCAATAGCGTGCCGAGCCAGGTTAAAGGTATTGGTGTTGATCTATAAGGCCCTTCACAGTCTCGGTCCCTCGTACCTCAGGGACCGCCTCACCCTCCACGCCCCAGAGAGGCTCCTTCGGTCTGCTGGGGGTGCCTTCTTGGAGATCCCCCGTGTTAAGCAGGGGGCCACAATGGAGAGGGCATTCTCGGTGGCTGGGCTGCATCTGTGGAATTCCTTCCCAGAGGAAGCTCACCTGGCCCCAAGCTTTTTAACATTCCGGTGTGCTTGTAAAACCTGGCTGTTCTCCCAGGTCTTTGGGATTAATCAATTATCTTATTCTCATTTAGGGGCCCAAAGAGTTGGTATTTGCAATGGTCCATGAGTCTATACACACATACATTTTTGGGTTGGGACATTTCCAGGGCAGTCCAATCAGCTGGCGTGTCTTTACCCATGCGAAATGAAACAGTGCCCTTAATCGGCTGTAAAATAGCTTCCTTTTTCCCTCGCTCCCCCTTGAGATATTTCTCCAAACCATCAAAGAACCAAGCATAACATTTGTCCCTCTCTGGCAACTACTCAAAGAGAACTCTCTACTTGGCTATAGGGGGGAATGGGCTCCACACCTGTTGCACTGCGGAAGCAGTAAGGTCCAATAATAGTGCTTCCCTGCTTTGCAGCTTAGTCTGCCCTAGCAGTCCGGTTAATTTCTTCACTTAAACAGAAACAAGATGACAAGCACCCAAACAAAACCAGCAGCTTTTGTTCCGGTACCTCTCACTAGTTCTAATTTACAAACAAACCATTTATTCCTAGTTATTTAACTAAAGACACTCACGTTTTCCAATGCTTAAATCACAACCCATGAACAAAGCTTTGTTTTCTTCTTAAATCTTTCTATTGCTTATACAAGTCACTTGCTTTATTCCGCCCCTTGCTTCTAATATTCAATCAGGTTTTCTGATTGCCTCTCTCTCTGCATACATTCCATTCGCCCCTGTTTCCCATCACTTTTGACATCTCCCTGCTTCAACTTATCAACATACAGTTTAACCCTTTACTTCAACATAAATCATTGGAAAACTATCTCTCACAAAACTTAATTATCTCCACCCTGCAAAAGCAGAGGGAGTTCCTGTTAAGAACCTGTGTTCTTTCCCTAACGTTGCCCTGTACAGCTGGGCAAATTCCTATACCAGCATATATTTTAAACAAACACACACACAATGTTTAAAACAATCAATAACCATAATTAGCCTAATTAATTTGTTGGATCCTTTCTGGTATACCAATTCCATTTTTCCAAAAATCTACATGTCTTCTGACTATAGTGTGTGCACATATACCAGGCTGGGCTTCCTTTTGGTGGAACAGGGACCTCCCTCAACCCTGCGCCCCCCCCCCATTACCTCAATTCACATGGGGAGATTCACACAAGAAAAGCTTATCTGGGTGTCCTTCCACCTACAGAGCACATCCGAGATACATGCCAAAGGCACATTCTAATGGTGTCTCCAACTGTGGTGTCAGGCTCATAACCGTGGAAGGGGAAAAGGAAAAATTCTCAATTACACCCACTGGGTGTAATTGTAAGGTTTCACTGAGCCCCCTTGCTTTCAAAACTGCCTCTTAGACAGCCTTGGTGCTGCTAGACTCAGTTTATGTCCTAGACCTGGACAGTGGTTATTCTCAATTCACATTTCACTTCCCAGCTTTAACCAAAGTCCTTTGCCCCGCCCCCTTACCGTATCCGTATATCTGACAGCCTCCTTCCCACAGGTCAAATCGCATAGGCCACTGATCTGGGTGCCTAGTCCCCTACAGCAGTCCTTCACCAAAAACCCAATAGAGATTTCAAAAGGTTCTCTAACCTTGCTATTGCACACTGGGTTTTGGGAAAGGACAATCCGCAGTCTTCCAGGTCCTGACAGGGCACATAGCGATTCCCGGCCAACGCACCAAGAACTGTCAAAGAAATCATGACACACTCTGTGTATGGAAGGAATCTATCAGAGAAACATTATTTGTTCTTACTAACAGCTGTTAGGAGGGTTCTAGCTCCACAGCGCTTCCACTATAGATCTAGAGTCCCTCCTAAGCCAGAGTTATAAAACCTTTTTATAGACTTTTCAGGTTACAGGCAAAGAGGCATTTCTTATCAGTTAGAAAACCAGTTTGGAGCTGTGCTAGACACAGAACTGCTACACAGACAGTTTATATTAGAGAAGAACATCTTCAAGGCTAGTAAAAACAAACTTACAGAAAGTGAAAAACAAGCTTGCAGCTATGTGTAAAGGGCAATCTTTATATATTGCAATTAGCTGTAATGAGTACATGGAGCACTGTAAGAACGCAGCTCATCTCTGTCTTTTCTGTCCCAAGTTTTGAAGCCTCAGCTTATGAGCTTCCATAAAGACAATAACATAGCTTCCACAGGTATGACCCCCCTGTTGTCCCAATATGATGCCTTTATTAAGGAATTTACCTTCCTGTTCAATAGGGATGTATGAACAGAACACGGTTCGGTTGTTTGGTTGTTCGGTCGGGGAACCGAGTTCAGATTCAGTTTTTTGGTTCAGTCAAACGTTCCGGGGGGGGGGGGAGGTATTGGTCGTGGTCTTGTATGGTCCTGTGATAACATTGGAAACCAGAAATTCAAGTGCATGAGGAGCTTGTGTGGAGAGAGAGCATGTGTGTTATGGGTGACTGACTGTGTTGTTTTGTTTGGTGTGGTTTCTGGGTTGGTTGGTTGTGTGAGTTGGTGGGTGTTTTGTTTGACTGTGAGAGGGGAGGAAATGATGTGACTTAGGAAGGTGAAGGTGGAGGAGGAAGAGGCTGTTGCTGGACCTTCTGAGGTGGTGGAGGTTGGCTTCTCATCAGAGGAGCAAGAAGGCACAGGTGCCACTGCTGCCAGGTTTGTAAGCTTTATTTTTGTTTATTGTTCCATAGAACTTTGAGGACAAGAAGAATACTATCCTTTAGAGTGAGCTCACTGGTGTGCAGGTGGGTGCTTGGGTGGTGGACAGTCAGGCACAAACAGTGGGCATCAGTGGGTGGCAGTGGATGTCTGCCACAGAGAGAGGGTTTGGGGGGCTCTTCCAGCAGTCAGGAACAAGCCAAAGGAAGCACCCACCCAAACACATGCCAGCCATCCCTAGCACCCCAAGAAGGGCAGGATTTGCATGTGCCAGCAAGGGTCTCTTCAGTTGCCATCCCTAGCACCCCAAGAAGGACAGAATTTGCATATGCCAGCAAAGGTCTCTCCAGTTTCCATCCCTAGCACCCCAAGAAGGGCACGATTTGTACATGCCAGCAAGGGTCTCACCACTGCCATCCCTAGCACCCCAAGAAGGGCACAATTTGCATGTGCCAGCAAGGGTCTCCAGTTGTCATCCCTACATCCCTATCACCCCAAGAAGGGCAGGATTTGCACGTGCCAGCAAGGGTACCTCCAGTTGCAATCATAGCACCCCAAGAAGGGCAGGATTTGCACATGTCTGATTTATGGGTCTGCCACAGAGAGAGAGAGAGAGAGAGGGGGGGGAGGGGGAGGGGCTCTTTCAGCAGCAGCAGCAGGCAGAGTCTAAACTTGCAGACACTACAGCACCACAGGTGGTGGTGGTGGTGGTGTACGTGAGAAAAAGGGAAAGAGGCGAGTAGGTATTGCTCTAGGATTGACTAGGCAGCACCATAAATGCATGATATTATTTAGGTATTGTTTATGTGTTCCTGTTTCAGAGAGGGTGATGATGATGATGATGATGATTGATGATGATCATCGAGGCGGAGGTCACCACTGCCAGAAAGTGGGCGCACGAGATCAGAGGTCTGGCGGCACTATGACGAGCCGAAAGGCGGATTCACCATATGCAAGGTAAGGCACGGGGGCTGGAACAACAGGGAATGTATTGCCCTATGACCTGTTAGGAAGTCCCCTGCAAAGAGAGTGGCCACCCACCCACTTGTGGAGACAGAATGCAGGTGCCAGGCAGGGCTTGACAGACCATTGCTCTGACACAGTATGGCACTTCTTATGTTCCTATCTTTTTATGTTCTTTAGATCTGCGGCAAAAAAATAAAAAGGGGCAGCCAGGGAACAACATCTGACCTAATCGTCCACATTGAAAATGTGCACCAACTGAAGGTGGTGCAGCAGTACTCTGGTGTGGAGGAGCAGCACCAGAAGAAGGGGAGGAAGGCACGGCAGAAGCGCTGCTGCTAGCACCGCCCTTCCCACTCCTCCAGCACCGCTGAGGACCCTCCAGCCCCATGGGAGAAATCTGAAGCAGCCAGGGCTTTTCGGGCCCAACTCGAGAGGCCAACCCAGAACTTTCTGGAGGAACGAAAAAATATATGGACAGGCTAAGACTGCAAGCTCTGACAATGGAGTACCAGCTGGTGGAACAGTTTCAGGAGCTGGAGGTATGGGAACACAAGGTGGAGGTTTATTCCAAGTACCTCCGCACTGAGAACGATGATCTGGAACTTTACCGCCAGTTGGTCTCCAAGTGGAAGGCGTCCATGGCAGGGGGCGTGGAATTTGCCTGCCAACATGGGTACCAAATGGAGGAGGATGTGATACCCGCCCCTAGGTCCCATGCACCCCTTTTGCCTTTCCCCCATGTTCTGGGGGACCGGCCCACAGACCACTAAGTTTCCTTTCTTTTTATATATATTAATGTTTGGTTTTTGGTTTTATAAAGTTGTTTAAATTTTTTTAATAAAAATTATATTTGTTGTTACAAGCTTTGTTTTACCAGTCCAATCCTTTATCCCTCTGTGCTGAAGTTCTGGCAGGTGGCAGAATCTTATTGTATATACAGCATTTCAGATCCCTACCTGACAGCAGGAGCATTTGTAGTAGCTTATTAGCCCCAAGATGTGCCAGCAGCAGGGTCTCAACTTGAAGACAGACCCCCAGGAGGGGCAGGGCTTGTATCTGTGTGGGTGTGCCAGAGAGAAAGAGAAACAGGCTCTTTGGAAGCGGGTGGCAGGTGCTGGTGGTCAGAGGGGCTCTTTCAGCAGCTTCAGCAGGCATCTGCAGGTGGGTGTGGAGGAGAAGGCTGGCAGGGGGGGCAGACTGGCGTGCGGGCACCAGTGGCGCTGACCAGTCAGGCACGAGCAGTGGCAGCACCCAGATTATGGATCTTGGAACTGGAGTGACTGCTTCTGGATGCAGTGGAATGGAATGACAGCCCCCCATGACTGGGATGATGGTCCCAGAATCTTGTTGATGGTTCCTGGGATGGACATGACTGCTTCAGGTACATTGGAATGACAGCCTGTAGTGAAAACATTACGAGAAGACTCTTGTGCACCGGTGGCGCCAGATTAATAGGCATTTATATATCTTATTTTGGCCTGTATATGTTGTAGAATCCATCTTGATTGACATGTGTAAAAACATATAAATTGAGAACTGGCAACTAATTTCATTCAATGGATGTATCTTATGGAAGCCTCTTTGGCAACTTTCTTGTATTGTATAAGTTGTTGTTTAGAATGCCAAGGCCAAACTAGAACTGGGATGTGTGAGAAGCTCCCTTATCAATGTTGTTAATGGGGAGCTAGGAATGATCCAGGCCAGTTGCAGCTCGTAAATCTAGCACATGTGCAGTGGATTGCATAGTGGATTACATAATTGGTCACACATGCATATGATTGGTAGAGTGAGTGTGTAACACCAGAATACTATAAAGTACAGTGATTGAGGCAGATGCAGACACAGACGAGCTTCACTGCTGGCCGCTTTGCAGATGTGCTACAGTGGGTGCAGCAGAGCTTGGGGCCCACCTGATGATCCTCCTGCAGCTGTGATTGGAGTTTCCAGCTTGCACAAAGGGATGTGAGAGAGCTTGCTTTTACTGTTTGTATTTACTTTTACTTTTATGCTGTATATAATAAATCAGCTTTTTTGACCCCATTTGCTTGAGTTATCACTGAATTGATCCAAAGAACACACAATTTCAACACAAATGGTGATGAGGATGGGATCAAATCAGTGAACCTACAAATGAGGGGCAATAAATCTGCTGGGCCTGAGCTGACCCGGATCTAGGGGTGGTTGGTCACCACTGCCTTGAGTCCGGTCGCTGAAATGTTGCACTGGTTATCCTCACCAGTGATTTGTTAAGAGCTGCTTTGTTCCAGAGCGGCTGGGAAGTCTCGGGGGCGGAGGAGGATTAAAAAGCAGTCTCTGAAGTGAGTTGGGAGGAACTGTGTTGTTCCAGAGGGGGCCCCGCCTAAGAGAAAACATTCCTACAGTGGGGGACCCCAAGTGGGGGCAAAAAAGAAATAGAGCAGTCTCCGGAATTGATTGAATGCTGTTCACAGCAAAATAGGGCTGTGAAGAGGATAGAAGAACAGGTTAGGAATGCTTTATCTAGCAGCTGTGAGATGCGATGCAGAATGCTGGAAACAGCTTTTGAAGTGAGGGCAGAGAGTGGCTAGAAAGCATGTTGCTTCCACAGGCATGTGGCACTTTTTTGCTGTTAAGGTATTTTTATACAGTTATGTTTTAACATTAAGGAAATGATTTAGTGTTTGGGGAAATAACATATATGTTGCTATAGGAATTTGCACAGTGCAGGGCAAAGTCAGGAAAAGCACATGTTTGTAATAAGGATTTACTTTGATTGTGTAGAGCAAAATTAAGTATTTTTGGATAGATAGTTTCCCAATGATATGCTTAAATGAAAAAGTATGTGAGCAAAGGGTTAAGTGAGATGAGAAACAGGGAGAGAGAATGGCTGTGATGCAGTGCCTGGCATGTACTGCCCTGCTTGTTATCATAAATTATGCAGAAGAAGGCAATCAGGAAACCTGATTGGAGATTGGATGTTAGGAGTGGAATAAAGCAAGTGAAGAAAGTAAAGTTTTGTTTATGCTTTGTGATTTATGCATTGGGAAAACGTGAGGGTTTCTTAGTTAAATAAATAGTAATAAATGGTTTGTTGTAGATTAGAACTAGGGAGAGATACCGGAACAAAAGCTGCAGGTTTTGTTTTGGTGCTTTTTATCTTGTTTGTGTTTAAGTGAAGAACTTAACCGGATGGCTAGGGCAGATTAAACTACTACGGAAGGGAAGCAGGGGGTCAAAGTTATCAGAGTGACCCTACTGCTTCTGCAGGGCCCCAGGTGTGGAGCCCCTTCCCCCCTGACAGCTGAGTGGAGAGCTCCCTTTGAGTAGTTGCCAGAGGGGGACAAATGTTATGCTTGGTTCCTGGATGGCTCGGCGGAATATCTTAAGGGGGAGTGGGGGGTGGGAAGAAGCTGCTTTACAACCAGCTGAGGGCATTGTTTTAATTCAGCATGGGCAGAGAAAGACATGCCAGCTGATTAGACTGCGCTGGAAATGTCCCAGCCCAAAATGTATTTGTGTATAAACTCATTGGGCCATTGCAAATGAACTGACTGTTTGGACCCACAATTGGAAATAAGAAAATTGATTAATCCATGATGGGCTGTTGTGGGGAGGTGATTTGTGGAAATAGCTGATTGAGATTATTTGGAAAGTCCCTGTGACAATGTATCATGTCTCTGGCCAGGAACCCCTCCCCAATTACCCAATACAACAGTGTTGTGGATCAGATGATCCAGCCCCAAGGGGTGGAAGCCCCAATGACATCTTGGGGGAGATGAAGGAAGATCCCCATATTTTATGTTAATGAGCTACAGTCAGATACTGTAAAGGCTGTGATAACACACTGCTCAAATAGTGAATGAGACAGCTTACCCCTGCGGGTACTTTGCAGGGGTGGGCTGAGGCTGTGGCAATTAAGGCACCTGATTGTGATGGAAATGAGATCACCTTGACAGACTCAGGTTCCCATTTTACCCTGTATTGAAATAAACAAGGTTGGAAGTGGGGCAAACCTTCATATCCCAGTTTGCTTTAATTCCTACACCACCTTGTTGATTGGATTCATGGAGGTGATTTGCACTGGGATATCTATTGGTCATCTTCATGCCCGGCAACATCTAGAGTGTAAATAACCTGGCCTTCTAGGGATACACTCCGTTGTTAAAAATATGTTGTAATTGGAGGTCACACACAGCAGGGTGTGTGACTTGGCAAATTTGTCATGGCAGTAATAGCCACAGGTGAAGGGAATATATACTGAGTGATGAGAACTGGTGACTCAGTACTTATTTGTCTCAACAGAGGGTGATTTCAGATGTTACGTCATCCCGATTCATCACAGTGGATTCCCGGCAGGGGTGAACAGATTAATCACCCCCCTGTGGTCAAGGAAAGCCCCGAACAGACATGACAGGACTGGGACCATGGCAGGGAATCAGACCACCGTACCACGGCCCGGGGCAGTGCAACAGACGTTATGCCGATCCCAGGCCGGGCCATGGTCAAAGCACCCGGAAGGCACTGGGGCGGCTCATCCCGACTGCTGTCGTGTGCCCTTTAAATCTCCCTCCCCGGTCTGTGTTGTTGCTGGTTGCCTGGCAGTGATGCTGCGTGCTTTGTTCCTGGTTGGAAATCAATGTCTTTGGTTCCGGCTGGTGGTTGCCATTCAGACATTACTTTTTTTGGTTTCCCATTGGGAATCTCTTTGACCATGCTTTCGGAGATGGTTCGGGCCGGAGCTCCGGAAGCATGGTTGATTTTGACCTCATGTGGGTATTGACTGTGGTGAACATCTGGCGGCCGCCGAGCAAACATGCAGGCTGCTTTGGCCCCACCGCGGAATTGACCGTGGTTCACTGTAGTTGAGCATGATCTCGTAATGTCTGAAATCACCCAGAGGCAAGCTGAGATGGCAGGAGTAATCAACAACCTAATTTCTCCACCTTTGGATGCAGCTGTGGGCTTTTATGTCGCAGCTGCAAATGTTGCACATTTATGCTTATATTTTGCAGAAAGTTTATCGTTCCTTCTTGCCTCACACCAACATGGCTTTCTACTTCCTGTTGGGGGCTACTGAATTTATTGAAGGAATTGAAATGTTTGTTAATTTTCCTTATGCTGTTAGCAATTAGGGCAATTATGTTTAATTACCCAAGGCAGATGCATTTTTTACTTTGGCCTTGCACCTTGTAACAGTATTGATTAGTATTATACTAATTGTTTAATGCTTTGTACATGTGCTGTTGCATGCATAAGATGTGGCATCGTTTGAAGTAATTTGAAAGAGGAATACAGGCCTCAGTTGGAAGAATATAAATGTCCAGGGGTGGAGTGTAGTAAAAAGATTGCGAGAAGACTCTTGTGCACCAGTGGTGCCAGATTTGTGGGCATTTATATATCTTATTTTGGACTGTATATGTTATAGAATCCATCTTGATTAACATGTGTGTAAAAATATAAATTGAGAACTGGCAACTCATTTCATGCAATGGATGTATCTTATGGAAGCCTCTTTGGCAACTTTCTTGTATTGTATAAATTGTTGTTTAGAATGCCAAGGCCGAACTAGAACTGGAATGTGTGAGAAGCTCCCTTATCAATGTTATTAATGGAGAGTTAGGAATGACCCAGGTCAGCTGCAGCTTGTAAATCTAGCACATGTGCAGTCGGTTGCATAGAGAATTACATAATTGGTTACACATGCACATGATTGGTAGAGTGTGTGTGTAACTCCAGAATACTATAAAGTACAGTGATTGAGGCAGATGAACTTCACTGCTGGCCACTTGGCAGATGTGCTAGAGTGGGCGCAGCAGAACCTGGGGCCCACCTGATGATCCTCCTGCAGCTGTGATTGGAGTTTCCAGCTTGCACAAAGGGATGTGAAAGAGCTTGCTTTTACTGTTTGTATTTACTTTTACTTTTATGCTGTATATAATAAATCAGCTTTTTTTTACCCCATTTGCTTGAGTTATCACTGAGTTGATCCAAAGAACACACAATTTCAACACACAGCCTATGGGAGTTGAATGATGTCCCTAGAATTAATGCTTGGTTGGGCACACTTCATTCAATCATGC
>QEPC01001921.1:1746439-1764630 GCA_003113815.1 Sphenodon punctatus | reverse complement strand
ATGTTGTTTCACCCCCTGCGGGTTTCATCTTGGAGGGAGATGGCAACCCTACATGCATGGTGCTATAATGTTTGTCATACATGTCTGTTGCAGCCTCAGACAATTCCTGCTTTGCTTGACTATGCTCCATAGACCATTATGGGGAGTGAAGGATGGGAAGAAATATTACTCGCTGCTACCACTGCATGGAAAATTTTGTGTCAGGCAATAAGCCATATGTTTCCACTCATTTAAGTCCAATGTACCCCCCTGCCTAGCCTGACCCAGAACTCCTGTGCAACTCTTTAGACTTGGCCCTGTCAAGTGATGTCATAAAATTCTACAGATTGCAACATTGCTAACTCTTGCAATTTTATCATGAGTCGATAGCTGATATTTTTCTCCAAGTCCCAATACTGGGATGATAAGATTTCCTGAATACTTCAGCTTTCTCCCTCCCTCTCCCACCTACATTGTTGAGGAGATTAGGCATACCATAAAGGGCCAAAAAGCAGGAAGAACACCCAAATATATTCTTATTTTTAAAAAATTTTAAAAAACAATCTTATGATTTCAAAATCAGTCAATCAATGAGTTTTGGGGGCCTGGCTCATTGGTTTCTGACCATTTGGAGTTGGAAATACTATAAACCATTGGCTCCCATACAGGTGAACCGGTGGTCAGCAAGGCCATGGTGAGTTCTCTAAGGCAAAACAGGCAGTTGCCAGTGGGGTAAAAGGAAGCAGGGGGCCATGGCCAGGGGATGACCACAGCATGCATTCTTCTGCTGTAGTAGCCACTAGCCCGCAATCAACATTGACTGGGCTATGACCATCTCTGGTGGGTGCAGGGTGATCCTCAAGTAATTTTGGGGTTGGCAGTGGTAAGCCGGTCCAAAAATGTTTGATACCTCTTCTGTAAATGATTTAGCATTATTTGTTCTGCTCCTGGCAGCTGCACCAAATCTACTTTAGCTGAATGTGAGTATTTCTGCAGCTCCAAACAGCTCAGCTTAATTAGACAATATAACTGAAGACCAGGATGGCTACTAGCCCTACAGAGTAGCTGTTCTTCAGATCACTCAGAGCGTATCAGCCTGGAAGAGGACTGTATCAGCGTGCTGGGATAAGGTCCTGTAGGGACAGGCACATACATAGGGAACTTCCTTAAAAAACATAGTCCTGAGAGTATTCCATGGGCAGTCTTGTGTTTTTGTGGATGTATACAAAACACAGGAATGACTATGGGATAAACTTGGGTCTGTGGAATTAAACCCAGGTTTCGGTCCACACTTCACACGTAGCTAATTGTCGCGTGGGTAATACCCATTTGTGTGGGTTCCACCTAACAGCTGATTAGCAGGGTACAGGGAATCCCCACGAGAGCTTCTTCCCTGCCGACCAGCTGTTAGATGGGGAACAAGGGACCTTTGCTTGCAAGAGAGTTGCTTCCTCTCCAGGTTTTGACCTAAAATCTCCAGGCTCTCGGACAAGACCTGATTTCTCTGGATCAGCCAGGGGCACCCGTGGTACTAACTGGGAGAAATCAGGGCTTCCGGGGGCTGCAGGATTGGGCCACACTGGAAATGGAGAGGGCCATAGGGAGTTTCTCACCCCCTTTCTGATGTGACTCCAGGGGTGGGTCTACCTCAGAAAGGGGCGTGACATCCCTTTTGCCCCTCCGCTGATGTGGTTGGATAAAAGGCTCGAGGGAGGTGGTAACACTTAGCTGACAGGTATTTAGAGCTGGTGCAGCTGGTGGCTCTGAATCTGGCTGAAGGGAGTTAGTTGTTCCAGTCTGCCGGTGGCATCCATGTGGTTGGGGATGTTGCTGGCAGACTGGAAGGGCTCTGCTAACAACTGGAGCCCTGGGAAGAACAGGGGCTTCTCTCAGCAGAACCGTGGGTTCCCCCCCACCCCCACCCCACACACATTTGTTATCCCATCTCGACTCACAAAAACTTGAGTCCACACATATTGTCATCCACCCTGTTGCTGTGGAGCTGGCTAATATGTGGAAGCCCCCATAGAAGGTCAGCACCCCGGCCAGAGGTGTAGGGGTGTCTGGGAGGCTGCACTGCTGCTGTGGTTTGAGAGGGCTCCTTTTCAGTGTTTTTCTCTCCCTGTTGTGCGGAAAAGGGAAGAGAACAAAGGGATGAGCAGAAGGCACCCTGTTCATTTTTGTTTTTATTTGCAAAAATTAAGTTGATGGTGTCCCTTTAATAACTGCCTGTGCACAGAGTAGTATTTTCTGATGTCTTTAAATAATGCACTCACACACTTGTGCAAGTGGGCACACAAAACCTTTGTGCACGCCTGCAGGGCCCAGTAACTGGATTTGTCGCAGGGTCCTATTAAACCTAACTATGCCACTGGCCCTTAATAGAACATTAGCCCATAGTATGGACAGGGCTAATGTTCTGCTAAGGGCCAGTGGCATAGTTAGGTTTAATAGGAGCCTGGGGGAAATCAAGTTACTGGGCCCCATCCCAATTGGGATGGGGTAGGGGGAAATGCAAGGAAGGGGAGGTGAGGCACTGGAGTAGGAGGCAGAAAACCAGGCACCAGAGAAAACCAGGGCATGGGGGAATCCTGGGACAGGGGAGGGGAGGCAAGGCATCAGAGACGGGGGGGAAGGTGAGGTGCACCAGGGGCAAGGTGGCAGCTGCTGATGAACATGGCACTGGCTGTTTAATCACCAGGGAAGGCACAGGTAACTCTGGCAGAGATAAAATAAGACATTTTAATGTCCAAGCAAGGCTGGCCCTACTGGGGCCCCCCTGAAAGTCTGGGCCCAGAGCTGTAACTAGCCTTATAGCCAATGTGGTGGTGGTCACGAGTGCGTTTACATGAGGGGCAGTGGGACACCAACCAACCATGCCCCAGGGCAGCTGAACCATCAGCAGTGTGTCTGTTGCACCGCGGCTGTCTGTCCTAGACTCCCTTAGTGTTTAGCCAGTACGAATGGGTGGGTGCGGGGCCTTCCCACAGGGGCCTCCATTAGTACTAGCTTAAGCTGCATTCTCACCGGTGGCAGCAGCAGGAGGGACGAGGGAGACGTGGTAGCGCGGAGGAGCCGGCAGCCGGAAAAAGAGCCGGGGATCTGCCACGGCTTCTATCGCGCATGTCAGGGCTCAAAATCCTGCCCTGACATGCGTGAGAGAAGCCGCGGCAGATCCCCATTTGCACCGGCTCTTTTCCCGGCCGCCGGCTCCTCCGCGCTGCTGTGTCTCCCTCGCTCCTCCTGCTGTCGCCGCAGGTGAGAATGCAGCCTTAGCACGTCTGCTTAGTGCTGACTGGCAGAAGCAGCAGGGGAAGGAGTCTGGGGCAGGAAGCTGCAGCAGAAGTTACAGACACGCTGATGATGACTCAGCTGCTGTTGGTTGGAGCCCCTGATGTAAATGCACTCGTGGCCACATTGGCATAGGCTAGTTACAGCTCTGTAGTTATTTAGCATCATCACCCCCAGGGACACTGTGTATAGTTCCATTTAATTTTGATTAGTAAATGTAGAGAGATGGTAGTCATGTTAGTCTGGAGGGGACACTCTATGAAACTAAATGGTAGCCGTTTTCAAACAAATAAAATGAGGTATTTTTACACTCATTGCACGATTAACTTGTGAAACTTGTTGGCAGAATATGTGCTCAATGCCAGTGGTATAGCTGGGTTTAAAAAAGGATTGGACTTATCCAATGGAGGATAGGTCCATTCATGGCTATTAGCATTGGGGTTGTGTAACCTCTGACTGTTGAAAGCTGGGAGCAAACAGCAGGGAACAGATCACTCCATTACGACCTACTGGGTACTTCTCGAAGCAACCAAGAGCAGCCACTGTTGGAGACAGGATACTGGGCTCAATGGAACACTGGTTTGACCTGGTATGGCACTTCCTATGGCATCAGGCAGAAGAGGATGCAGGATAGTACCTTTTGAGATTATGGGCGTTTTCAGACAAGATACTCCCTACCCACCTCCAATCCACTGTACATGTTACAGGGCACCTGTAGGGCAACAGTGCAGCCCTGCAACATGTATAGTGTGTGGAGAGTGTCTTGTCTGAAAAGGCCCTAAGTGGTGATATGAGGCATTCGTTTTCATAGGCAACAGGTGCAAATATATGTATTTGTTCAGCAGAGTACCTTTTTAAGACTGAAGACTGTATTCGTCTTTCCATCCTGGTGTTTTTCTGCATGGTAAAGCCAAAGAGGAGAGAATTGTGCTTTCGAAGCTTGTTTAATAACCATTCCTTAAGACAGTATTCCAGAAATAATTATTAACTGTTAAATTAAAACTTTTTGGTGCTCTCAGCTGCTCCATCTCTGCAAGATAATGCACGCTCAACAACTCTGTTTAGCACCTACTGTCTAACCCTAAATGACTGCTCCTAACTGGCAACTGCCAAAACCTGGAATGCTGGAATCTTCTTTAGAGCACCCATTTTTAAAAATGATACCATCGCCACAGAGTGGATATTCAAATTCGCAGTTACAAAATAAGGGAATTATTTTTTTCCAGTGTTTGTGCTTTCTTTTTAGTGTGAGGCAAAATGTCTAAACAGCAACAAGGACTTAAAGGAGACTTTTTAATATGCTTTTATTGAGCAGTAACTTATAAGCTCATGACACATTATGAAAAGCACTTAAAAAAACAAATCAAACTTCTGAAGACTTGAATGCTGCAACTTCAGAGAACAGATATGGGTAGCTCAAAACCAGGCTGGACATTTTTCTCACAGTCCTGGGCCTCTTTTGGGTGGTAATACCAAAAAAGGGTGCAAAAAGGCAGGAAATGTTTTGACCACAGAGACCGCAAGTCTCAAGCTCCTTACTCCAGAGTAGTGTCACTGCAGTCAATAGTACTTCTCAAGAGTAAGTGGTTTGAGAACTACAGCCTAAGTAAGGAGTGGACCCTTAATATGGGTTACTTAATATGGTAATAGTCTGGATTAAAGCTGCCATTGGAGTGATTTGAAGATACTTCCAGATGATATGAGCCTTTTATTTATTTTCTTTAAGTCTTCCAAAAATGCTTCTGTTTTTCTTTACTTTAATGGGTGGGTGTGGGGCTTTCCCACAGGGGGCAGAGCCCCCCATTGTTACTGACTAAGCACTCCTGCTTAGTGCTACCTGTCAGAGGTAGCAGTGAAGAGAGTGGAGCAGACAGCTGCAGTGCCACAGACACACAGCTGATGAATCAGCTGCCCTGGGCATGGTTGGTTAGCGCCCTTCATGTATTATATTATATTATTATTATTTTATTATTAGCATTTATATAGTGCCTGCCAGCGATGTACCTGGCGCTTTACAAAAAATAAGATAGACATGGTCCCTGCCCGAGAGCTTGCAATCTAAAGACAGGGGGAGGGGAGACAGGGAAGGGGAAACAGAGGGAGAGACGAGGGATGTGACATTCACGAGGATGCGAGAGCTCAGGTACACTTTCTTGGCTTGGTTACAGTAAATTGGGGGTTTACAGATAACAGGTGGGGGATAATCCTGGGTGGGGATGATTAGCAGGAGTTAGGAAGGGCAGAGCGGAAGAGGTGGGTTTTGAGGAGGGACTTGAAGGTGTGGAGGGTGGGGGCAAGGCAGACGAGAGCAGGGAGGGAGTAGGCTAGTTACAGCTCTGCCTGGGCCCTGGGGACAGTGACCCCACTTTCTACACTTGTAGCTACACACCTGCTCAAGATAAGAGCTAGTGAGGTGTAGTGGATAAGGTGCTGGAGTTGAACCTGGGAAACCTTGGTTCAAATCCTGTCTTAGCCTAAACTCACTGGATGGCCTTGGGTAAATCTCAGCCTAGCGGGTGAGTGTGGTGTAGTGGATAAGTTGCTGGACTTGGATTTGGACAACCTAGGTTCAAATCCTGCTCTAGCCATGAACTTATGGGGTGACTTTGGGCAAGTCACAATTGTTCAGCATCTGTAAAATGGGAATATCTGTCTGCCTGTCCCTGTGTTCCCCTCACCCTTGATCATCTTAGGCTGCGGTGCTTTTAGATGTGCGGCACATGCCATCACATGACTTTTCAAATTACCACAGGTGGCTTTTAGATGAGACTTCTTGCACGTTGTCACCACTCGTGCGTTCTTTTAATACGGTGGATTACATACCTCGGTACTTCTCCAAATAATACACAGCTGGCTTTGTGTAATAGTTTTCTTGACCCCTTAGTAGCATAGGCCCCTTTTAGTCAAGGGATTCCTGACTGATTTAATAGCTCTGAGAGGATGGAGATGGGAGAGGGGGTTCAAGTATAGGGAACCACCTAGGTGGCTTATGATCACACCTTTGCCTCTTCCAGTTCCTTGAATTGCTTCTGGGATCTGTGCATCGTTAGCAGCAGACTTAGCTGTCTATGCACAGTGAGATTATTGCAACACATTTTTCCACAAGTCCCTCGAAAAGTCTTCATAAAATGAGGAGGAGAGGAGAGAAGGGGAGGGAGACAACTAGGGCCATTAGCTGCTGCTATTGGTCCTTGGAGGTGGTTTGGGAGGGCTTGATAGGGAAGTCAACGATCCCTGTTCTGCCCTATTGCAGGCGGGGGAGAGGATATATAGCAGTTACTCAAGCACACCCAGCTTTTGCCAGACTTTGCTGCACTTGAGAAAGACCACAAGAAGCAGGAGAAAGAACATCTGAAGAGAAGGTATCCTTCTAGCTAAGAACTTTCTATAACAGTACAATGCTATTGAACTCTAATAGTACTTTGGAAGGCTGTTTGTCTAGGCAGTTGGAAGAAGGCGAGTTGTTAAGGAGTGAGCAATCTTAGGGCTTGTGTAGTGTCTCTGTTATAACTACACATACATTTATGCATGAAGAAGAGTCTTCAATGGGGAAATCGCTCTTTATGGTCTAGCTTCTGAGAATTCCCCTTAATTAATTAACTCTAGTGGGTGAATTTGAGGGGGGAAATGGTCTAAACCCCCCCCCCCGCCTAAAATCTGAAGGGGTTGGAATGCTTTTATTGCTTGTGTGTCAATGAAAAAAGGTCCCTTTAAGGCTGTGTATGTGCATGTGATAAAACCTGTGCAAGTAAAAAGCCCTATACAAAATAGTACCATCTGCAAGACTATGCTAATGTATAGCAATTTATTTATTAATATTTTTACCCTGCCCTTCCTCGAAGTCTCAGGGCAGCTTTACAAGCGAATTACTGTCATATATTGTTGTGAGGCTTTCTAATTTTATTTTATTTTTAATTAGTAGAGCATGTGTGAGTGTTGTTCTCTAATGATAGACGTTTGGCCATTTATCCTGCAATCATGTCTCTTCAGATTTACTTTTTCAATCCTGGTTTAGTACTTACGGAATCTCACAAATGTTCTAAAGCCTCAAATTTCCCAGGAAACCCCCTTTTATCTGCACTGTTCTTATTTCAATTAATCATGTGTTTTGACAAACACAAACTGTCCTCCCAGCCTTTGGAAGAGCTAACCCCTCATTAAGCCGATGATTTCTGCCTTTTGGTTTATATTTATATTTATATTTGGGAGATTAAGAACTTGTAGCTGGGTGACAGCACAGGCTGCTTGCTTACTTTCTTCCCCTCTTAGATGTGCTGTTCTTGAGTCGTTTCCTTTTTGCTTGTCTTGTCTACTTTCAGTGGAATCTTTGCAATTACTGCACCAACGGGAGCTCGCCCCGAGGAGAAAAAATGCCCCCCCCTGCTCTGAGTGGGCGAAGGTCCCTCCCACCCAACATCTCCAATGAAGAAGAAGATGAAATCCCTACATTGGAGCGTACTGGTGGTTTGGTACCTCGGGGACCTCCTCTAAAAGGTACAGTGAATCACAAAGTTAAGGAATAATCACTTTCTAAGATTCCCAGGATTCACTTTCATCTATGCCTATGAGATGGCATGAAAACAAAATGTTGTGACCCTGACTCTAATTACAATAATGTTGTGCTTCCCATTTGAAACTCTCCACAGACATGATTAGAGCATCAAACTTTGCAACTGGTATCTGAGGTACAAATATTATCAGAGTTTTTATTATTATTATTTTATTTATATAGTGCCCGCAATGTGCCTGGTGCTGTACAATCATGATGTTTTAGACAGGTACCTGCCCCAAATTAGAGGAGAGAAGGGGGAGGGGAATACAGGAAGAAGCAGGGATACATATGTCCCCATTTTATACATGGGGAATTGAGGCTGAGAGAGAATGGCCAAGGCCATTTTAAAGAGTTTGTGCTAAGAAGGGATTTGAAACCTTGTCTCCTAGGTCCAAGTCCAACACTTTAACCACTAGGCTACACTAAAGAGTAAGTGGTTTTTGCTGACATGGAGACCTGGTTCACTTCTCCCAATCTTGAAGGAGATGGTTGAAGGATCCAGTTGCTATAACCTACTTACAGCTACTCCCCCACCCCCCTTTAGCAAATAGGTGCCACCTGTTGCTGGGGAAATGCTATAGAGAGAGGGGGGGGGAGGGAGGTGAATGGCTTTTTCTCTGGTGATGAGGCTCAAAAAATCATGAGTCCCAGACCTCAAAAAGTCTTTAAATGGCTCATATTGTTTTCCCATTTTATGGAGAAAGAACTAAGGGACAGAGAGATTCGACTCAGGATTTTCAGAGGAGCTCCTTTTGCTAAGAAAGGAGTACTTGGGAAATCTGGAGATGGACACAAAGTAGCCCAGGCAATAGCTTTTGTTGGACCAAACAGTACGGAAGCTTTCAGACCACATAGGTCCCATTCTCAGGCATATACAAAGTCAGAACTGAAGACTTAACAAATGCAAGACAAGTGTTAGATATATGAAAGCTATCATTTGGAAAGGGGAAAATCTAATTGGTTTTTAAAACATTTAAAAGCCATGAGGGGAAATGAAGAATTAAATGATAAGCAAATATCTGGGCCTTACTTCATTACTGGGTTTTGCTGAACTGCTTGTGCTAAACTCTTGACAACCTGGCCCAGGTTGTGTATTCAAAGTCAGAGCTGGGTGAAGAGGGAGAAACCTGACCTGGGAATATGCTTTCCTATAAAGTTTGCTATGCTCGTGTGTGTGGGAATTGACTTTTGTTTGTTCTTAATTGTTCAAATAACTAGTGAGTGTCCATAAAAATGCTTGATAATCCTGAATGGGTTAGGAAATTCCTACCAGAAATGTGCTCATGGGCATTTTTATACACCCGTTAAAGTTCTGGATTTTTCAATCGTCTGGGTTTACAAGTCCTCAACTAAGTTCTGGATACATTTTTCACACACACACACTGCCCTGAGGCAGTTAGTTCCTGGATGCATTCTTCACACAAACACTTCCCCGAGGCAGCCTAAAGTAGCTGCAGCTGTAGATGTGACAAGCTGCCATGGAAACCAAGTGACCACAGCTGCCTGGAGCAAAGCAGTTTACTAGGAGACTATTTTACACACAATACTTCTGGGAGAAGTTCTACACAGAAGTTCAAACATCCGGATGTTTAAGATCTGGGTGTGTGATTTAGACACACAGAAAGTTCAGGATGTAACAGCAAACATCCAGGAGAAATGAGTGTGTAAAAACACCCATTGTTCTCCTCATTTCAAAGTTTTTTATCCCCTCCAGTGAGCAGAAGCAATAGCCTGTGAATTGTAAAGCTAGTTGCACAATATGAAATGGTAAATGAGAAGTCACTGAAGAACACAACTTACCAATAGCTAGTATGGTCAAAGATATCAGGATTGCTTCATGAATGATTTAGCAATTCACTCTTAACCCCAAGTTTAATACCATAAGGTTATTCTTCCTTCCTTCACCTCTCCCTTATCTCTCTTAGATTGTAAGCCCCTTGGGGTAGGGATCTGTCTACCACTGTATTGATTGTACAGTGCCAGACACCCTGCTGGTACTATATAAATAATAATTATTATTATTAATAATCTCATAAACCAGGGGTGGCAAACTTTTTGCCTCCCAGAGTTCGCTTTGAAAATCAGTCCAAGGGTTGCATAGGTGTCTGGGGTGGGGGTACTTTAGTACTTTTGTGTGCTCAGGAAACAAAAAACATAAAATACAAGTTAAACTTAAATTGTATGCAAAAAAACCCATAAAATACAGTGTAGAAACATTTAAAATACAACCCCCTCAAAACTTAACTCACTCCAACCCTTCGAACAATCTCCCACCTAATCCATCTCCCTATCCCCACCAAGTGCTTGAACAAAAAGAAAAGTTTTATACTGCTGTCTGCCTTTGAAAGATGCTCGGTTGGAGGCACCTGTGTGTTCTCCAGAGTTGCTAACTCTCTGGATTTCATTTGGAGACTCTGACATTTGATCCAGAGTCTCCAGGCTCTGGGGGGAAGTTCCAGTTTCTCCTGGCCAGTCATGGGTGCCCCTAGTAACCTGAAGCAATTTGGGCAGTGGGAGGCCCCAGAAACTTCACCACTCCCTTTTTGACACAGTCTGCCCTGTGGTGTATCCTGACTTCATGATGCTCCATAAAAGGTGGGGTTAAGTCAGAAAGGGGTGTGGCAACCCCTCTGCCCCACCCAGTTTCTGACGTGGCCCCACCCCTCTGCAGAGCATTGTGATGTTATTGTGCGCTGTAAGGGTGTGGGTATGACAGCCCTTCTACCCTGTCCCTGCTGACGTGGCTCCACTCCCTCTGGGTGAAAGCCTGGGGCAAGGTGGCAACCCTAGTGCTATCCCATCAGTCACCCCATTTTCCCACCCTCCAAATGATCTTCCAGAGCCAATGCACCAGAAGGAGGAGGGAAACATACATGTGCAAGGGTTAAATTCTGTCCTGAGTCTCTGTGCAGCTCTCATCAACACTGGCTCCTGGTGCAAAACAAAGATAGCATAAAAACCAGCAGCACTGGGCAGCATGTTACATTTATAGGGGCAGATGCGATTAGGACGGTTTTGTAGGAGACAATAGACCATATAATGTATCAGTGAGTGAGCAATCCTTCTATCTGCTGGCCCCATTCAGTTGCTGTTTTCAGTTTGGGACTGTAGTAAAGGAAATGGAGTTTCTCAGGAAATAACCTTTGTATGGTATGTTTGTAGTATAATAATTTTGACCTATAGCTCCGCTCATTTTATTTTGGGGTTAATCCTGTGTAAAGAAAGTGCTGAGTTTCCTTATAAAAGTGAAGGTGCAGTGGAGTAGTAAAACTGCAAAGCAATGGGGAAGGCAGATGAGACTCTTCCTTCCTTCTTCCCCTATAGCCTCCCCACCCAAATTGGTGGCTACTCCACCCCCCCACCCCACCCCCATTCAGCTTCTGGGAAACTCAAATATTTCCAAGGAGAAGATACTGATGTCTTAAGCGTGCAGCTTATACAGCGCCTTGTGGATATTTTGACTATTGTAATTACCACAACCAAAGTTGGTAAAGTACCAGGACAGCTGCTTTCAAGAAATGAAGAATTACTTATTTTAAATTTTTATTTTTTAAAAATGTTGAAACTGAACAGCTTTTTGCAGACATGGATGGCTGCATTTTGATGCAAGCTTCATTAAGCTCTGGAAGGAGATGTGGCAAACATACCAGATTTCTAGTATGAATGTCCACTTTTAATTTCTTCAAGATACTGATTTTTTTTAAAAGAGACCTGGTCATTCCCTTTGTTTCTCAAACAGCAGAAAATATAACCCCCACTGAACTAGCCCAGATTTTGCCAGATGGATCAAGATGTTATCTTAAAGCAGTAATCCCTCTTGCCTCAACTCCACAGATGTCTGTTCGTGCAATCTTGGCCGGTATTGGGCTCTGCAATTTGTATTTACTGTTCGTCTGTGTAGGGTTGTGGTAGAGAGGAAGACAACAGTGAACCACTTCTTGAGTGGACACCCAGAGAAAATAATATAATGGGTAGGGCTGCACATAGGGTCGAGTATTTGTTTGCATCTGTATCTGTATTTGTGGTTTTAGTTTTTGCATTTATTTGTTTTTATTTGTATCTTTGCCTGCGTTCACTGCGTTTTCCTTGTTGCCAATGTAGAGAATGCAGTGAACATGGGTCTCTGCATATGGGTTATTTTGGTACAGAAGGGCAGTAAGGTGATGCTAGTTTGACAGACCTATAAGGAAAGGAAAATGCAGTCAAAATTGCTGCTAGGTCTGCTACCAGTTTTAAAAAGGGAGCACTGGTTTGGTGGAGGCTGGAGAATATAGTTAGCTTGGTGGGGAGGGTGGAATGGGGCAGTGGTCTGACTTGGGGGGATTGCTGGCTTGAGGGAGAGAGACATGCACATGGCTTGGGGGAATAGAACATGGGGTTGGCTTGAGTTTAGGGGGGTGGTTGCCAGCTTGGGGCATGGGCCTGGCTTAGGGAGGAGTGGGGGCATGGGATTAGGATCAGGGGAGGCTGCTGGCTTGGGGAGTGGAAATGGTGATGGGACTGGCTTGGGGAGGGGGGATGGGGAATGGTTCTAGCTTGAGGAGGTGGGTTCTAGCTTGGAGGGGAGTCACTGGCTAATGGAAAGTGGGTTCCCTAGGTGGGAATGGGACTGGCTCAGCAGGGTCACTGGTTTGAGGAGGGAGGAATGAAGGTGCCAAGGCTTCAACATTTCTCCCTGCAACTGTATTTCTCCCTGACTGATCTGGGCTCTGCTTGGCTGCAGAGCTGGAGTCTGCAGTTCTGGGACAGTGGCAGCCCCTGCATGTGGGGAGGGCTCACTACAGGCTCCTCAAGCAGGTGACTAAGCTGAGAATCAGAGAGCAGCCCAGCTCCAAGCTGGATATATGCTGCAGTTTGGGGCATTTAATTCAAGATCTTGGATATTATGTGTTTTGGGAAATGTTGGGTTCACTCGAAACACGATTACACAGGCCTAGTATTCTTATTTCTAATATGGAACCTCTTTTTTTGGCATGTATTTATTTGTATTTTGTTGAAACCTGAATGCATGGCTCTAACAGGCAAGGAGTTCGTGGGGACAGATTTATAGAAGGCAATGATGCTCTTGTTGACATTATTTTAAGATACTTTCAGTATCCCACATCCTTGAAGCCTGAGTACTGGCAAATCTAATAGGTGGTGAGTGAGCAGATAGCTTGAGCATGAAGAACTAGGAACAATGCGGCTTCAGAGAAAATATCCTGCCATGGGGGCAAAGAGTAGCAGAGATGTTCTGGAATGTGGGATACTTAAAGTATCTTAGTCCGCTGGTAAATTGCTTGCCTTTTGCCAGGTCCAAGGGTTCACTATTTCAAGGTCAGATGATTCATGGAATTGCAGAGTCATGTTCTCTGATACTTTCCTTTTTTAACTGCTATGGGACATGAAGTGTCCAATATGAAACTCCAAGGAACTATTTTGCACACTTGCATTTCTGCAGTGAGCTGTGTGTGTAGAAATGTATTCAGACCTCTGACTCGACCAGTCCACCTCTGACAGAAGCAATAGGCCTGTCCACGAACGCCAAGTACTCTACATCTGCGTGGGAATGGCAAGATTTCCTTATGGGTCTTGATTGGTCTGATCAGATAATGCGTCTCACTCCTTCTCCCCCACCCCAAATTGACCTGTTTTTTGAGATGTAGAGTCAGCTGGCTAATTATTTCTAAAACCATTGTTTACTGAAAAATTCCTGTTGAACAGTAGCAGCCCTGCTTTAAAACAAATGTTCGGTGGGAGGCAGGCTAATCCTTACTGCATCTTGAGGGTAGGTGGTGACTTGAAAGCATTTGGAAACAATGGGGATGAGCACGGGTTTATAGGCAGATAATTTGCAACATACGTAGCAGATGGGAAACCTCCACCCTGTGGCTACTTTTGCATCAGGGCTCTAGGAACCAGCAACTGTACACCCAAACGCGTGTGGATTTAAGGCTTGATCCAATTTTTTTTGCCATGAATGAGCCTTTCCAATGGGCATTGTGTTTGGCTCATACTCCTCTAGTTCCCTGAATGGAGCAATCCTGATGAAGTTATGTGACTTTTCTGTGCAAGGCGCCTACAAGTCTGAGCCTTCTATTTCTGCACTACTATAAACCCATCTTTAGAGATGTGTCATGCTCTAGTGAAAGTCTTTGAAACAAATGCCATATCCATAAAAGGAATGGCTGTTAAGTGGCAAAAAGGGGCCAAGTGATAAGCTATGTACATGTCTGGCATATTATCTTACTCCATAAGCAGCTGTATTTGTTTTATTGAGGCTACATATATTACCTAATACAAGTGGAAGTATTGCAATCTGCCCCTCAAGTATATGATTTTTTGCATGTTTGGTGTCTTGGGGGTGTGGGACGTAGGCTGAGGTGCATCTTCCGAGGAATAACTATTAACACTCTCAAATCAATTTTGGGCCAAGTTCTTTCTAATAGAGCGAAACCATACAAATACAGAGTGCTTAGAAGACAGAAAAAGCAACTTCTGGAATGTGTGTGAAATCTTAGTCTCCCTTTGAACATCCTGGAATTCCATAATTGCATGGGGAACATACTGCAGGTTTGGGATGTTGGGACAACCAGACTAGTGGGGGTCACTGTGTGATCTTACTGTATCAATAGCATGAGTAACAGCTGCAGGACTATCTCTTTTTTCTTCTTCTTCTTCGTACCATCCACTGTGTGCCATCTTCATGTGTGAATCTGACTGAGATTCAGCTAGCCTGGGAAGTGGGAAGATTATTGTAGAATTTAATAGCAAATGATAATCTTGCCAGAGAATTTTTAAACTAATGAATCTATAGAATTGTAGGTAAAGAATACATCTTCCTATTAGACTCAGAGGATTTATTTTATTTTTATTTCAATTCATATGCTGCCCTTCCCTGAGGCCCAAGGCAGCTTACAATCCATTTAAAACATTTAAAATAAAAAACCCTAAAACTCCCAAATAACTTACCCCCACAAAACCCATCCAAATCCATCAACCCGCCCAACTCCCTTACGCCTCTACCCCAAAACCACCCATCAAACCCCACCCCAGTCTCCTATCTCTGCCCATCAAATGCTTTTTCAAATAAAAAGTCCTACACTGACTAATCTGTAACTGATTGCCCTCGCTTCCCCAAACACTTCCCCCACATCAGTGGATGATACCAATTGAAACCATCCAAATAAACATGACAAGACTGAGCTTCCATAACTCCAGTCACTGATTCTGAAGATAAAATGGCAGCGCCCACGTAGTGGTGAATACAAGCGACTTTTGTCTGCAAAATAGTTAATAAAAATGTCACAGCAGGCATTAGATGACTCAATTTCTGGGTAGAGGCAGACCAGATTAACCAGGCCCCTCACCACCCAGAACAACTCTGCCAGATGAGACTTTGAAGATGCTATGATAGTGGAGAAGAAAACTTTTTTTGCTGCCATAACAGCCATGGCATAGTCCTTTAAAAATGATCTATGCTGTAATGGGCTGGCTTCAGCATGAGTTGAGTGCCTCTTGCGCTCTAACCACCTATTCTACCGCTTCAGCCGCCTCAGGTCCTTCATATACCAGAGGCAGGGGGGCATGGTCAAAGCAAATACCTCGGTGTAACCGTGTCAGTGGCCACAGTCAAGATGTCATTCCATAAGGTGACTAGGTCCTCAAGAGTAGCCGCTAAGGTCAGTAGGTAAATTCCCCCACCCCCAATCCCCCAGGAATTCTAGACACTTATTTGATCCATTGACCTCCAGGCGCTGACCAACCTAACTGGTCCACTACCCCAATGAGGGCATAGGAGGGCCAGGATCTGGACTTTCAGAAGGTAATAGTCCAATCACAACAATGGCAGCATTGCTGCCATTTTCTGTAAATGCAGACCTTTTCCAAAATGGAAAAGGAAATGCTGTTACTGCCATTTTAGAAAAGGGCGCACATGCACAGAATGGTCATGTGCAGCAATTTCTTTTTAAAAATATATATTTTAGAACCAAACCACAACAGGCATGTTGCAGTTCGTTAGATTGCCCACCTCTAGTAACCTCCATTCCCCTCCTAGAGAACCCAGGATTTCTGGCTCCCAGCCCTTCTGTAACCCACTAGCCCCTACTCTCCTCCCAGAAAACTCGGGAGCCCTGGCTTCCAACCCCCTTGCTGTAACCCGCTAGTCAATGTAAAAAATGTGAACCCACGAAGGACTGAAATTACCTATTATCACATTTATTATAAATCTAATCTAAGAAGTGTAAAATTGTCCATATCTGAAATAATAATCATAAACAAGGATATAAAAACTGATTCAAATATATATATGGACATACAGGTCCTATAAACAACCATAAATGCCCATACCAGAATCAAACAACATACATAACAGTACACAAGCTGATCATGAAATGGACAAAAAAAAATGGTCCAACAACACAATGAGAATAAAACACACAACATAAATCTGGTCCTGGTATGATCCAACAACAGTCAGTTAGTCTATGAGTTCCCGGGTGATATCCTTGTTTCATTATCCTTTTTCAAGACAGCACTCCAGTATGATGTCAGGGAGTCTTCACCCTAAATTTATTGTTGCTCCAGTATAGTGTCAGAGAATCTTCACCCTAAACTTCTTGTTGCTATCCTCATCAACTCATAAGGGTGTATCCCCACTGTTCACCAGCTGACTGCTCCAGATATCTTGCTCTGAGAATTCTTAAAGGAGTCCAAGAGATCCAAAAGGATCTTCAGAAAACCAACACTCATGGATAGTCTCCTCTCCAATGAACCCAGGAGTCCTCACTCCCAGCCCCCTTGCTCCCCTCCCAGAGAACCCAGGACTTCTGGCTCCCAGACCCCTTGCTCTAACCCACTAGCCACCACTCCCCCACCAGAAAACCCAGAGGTCCTGCCTTCCAGTTCCCATGCCCTAGTCCTATCCCACTAGCAGGGTTGGTGCAAGAACTTTTCCCACCCTAGGTAAAATAAATGTTGCTGCTGTCTCTGCACTGTGCATGCACACCTTGAGCACACAACTAATGTGTATTTTGTGCTCACATCAGCGGAACCCATGCGCATTGAGCATGCAACACTTGCGCATGTCAGGCACCAAGGGCTGGTTGCCCAGGCTGAATCACTTGCCCTCTGTCACCTCCAACACCTTACTTGATCTTTGGTGGTGGCAGGCATGCCCTGAACCAGACACGGGATCCTGTTCAGTGTCTCTATAAGCGCCTCCCTCAAGTTTGGCAGAGGCTTGTTAAAATGCCAGCCCCAGAATGAAGTTAGGCTGATGCAGTAATCCTACTTGAAAACTTCTTAAGATGACTGCATGGGCCCCTCAGTGACAGGAGCGGCAGGAGGGATGGTAATGGTAAATGGTAAATGGTAATGGTAATGCATGGGCCCCTCAGTGACAGGAGCGGCAGGAGGGATGGTAAAAGCAGCTGCAGCAACAGCGGGGAAACAAGCCCCTGATGATGACTGCATGGGCCCCTCAGTGACAGGAGCGGCAGGAGGGATGGTAAAAGCAGCTGAAGCAACAGCGGGGAAACAAGCCCCTGATGGCCCTCGGGCGCCCGACTCCTAACTGGGACTAGTGGCTGACTGACCGGACGCGAGGCAGCACCTTCGTCTCCCTTTGCTTTCTCCTCCGGGGGAATAATCCCGCCCAAGGCTGGCTGCTCTCGACCCGCCCAAGGAGCAGGGGGAGGGCCCACTGCGGACGGGGGCTAAGGCTTAGCGCAGCCCGCCGCTCTGCAAACCTCGGGCAGCAAGTGCGGAAGAAAACCCAACCCCCGCCCCTCCAGCGGCACCTTCTTCTTGCCGGAGCGCCGCAGCTAGGGGCGGAATTCGAGCGGGGAGCCAGTCAGGGGAGGAGAGCGCTAGCCGTGGACGCTGCCGCCGCCGGTGGCGCGGGAGGATGTTGCAGGGGGCAGCTGGGGCTGAGCCTGTGGGGGCTGGTGCCTGAGTCGGGAGGGGAAGCCAAGGACGCTGCTGCTCCCGGTGCATTTGGGTGCCTCTCCCCAGGCATGATGGGAGACGCGCTGTTAAGCCCGAAGCGGACGCTTTACTATGCGTGAGTTAGAATGTTGGGAGCATTGGAGCCTGCTGCGGGGATCCTCCTTCCCATCTCCCCCCCACCTGGACTTACCTGCTTGCGGGTAGTGCTGGGGGGGGCTGGTCTCCTCGCCGGCGCTGTCATCGTCGCCGCTGTTGCCTTCATCCCTGCCGCCGCTGGGACCGCCGCCGCTGCTGCTCCGTCCCCGCAGGATACCTGCGGGGACAAGAACACACCAACAGTGAGTTGGGGGCAGGGGGGGGAACGCAGAGGGCAGCCACGTGGGCTGTCCTGTCCCCTCCCCCCCCACCCGGAAGTAGCAGGGGCTAAAAGCCCACAGGC
>QEPC01001921.1:1709950-1734760 GCA_003113815.1 Sphenodon punctatus | reverse complement strand
TTAGTGATTTAGTTTTAGTGTTTGTAGGAGTAGGCCTGTGTACTTATTAGATAATCCATTTAGTTCATAGCATTTAGAATAGTTAATAGCAGTTAAATTTAATGTAGATAGATAGATATATTTATTAGATAAAAAAATAAATTAAAAAACCCCATATAAAAACAAAAAAACCAAATAAAAAACAAAAGAAAACCATATAAACCCAATAAAAAACCAATAAATCATATAAAAAAAACACCCATAACATTTACCGAACGGCTGAACCGAACGGCTGAACCCGAACCCGGCGAACTAACCGAACGGACAAACTGAACACAGCCGAACTGAACGGCCAAACCCGAACCGCGATCTGTTCGCCCATCCCTAATGACCCTTCGACAGACTGGGATAACATGATTTTCCCAAAACCGCCAGGCAAGGCAGGGATTTTAAATTGATGCTCCCAGTGTAGAATGCGACACACTATTATCCACTGAATCACACTGGTTCCCCCTTAGCAAGTATACGGAGGGTCATATCTTTCTAAGCTGATGGTATTTGGGATTCTGGCTTTCTTCTCTTGAGGGTGTCTGTAGTGGTGGTGCTATGTGTACCATTGGAACAATAATACTGATATCATAAAGCTTATCTTTTGTTTACTGGAATCTATTTATACTAGGGCTGAAACAAGATCTTGTATTCACAAGATATCTCACTGAAATCCGTGACTGTTTCACAAAGTTCTCAGCGAGAAAACTAACTAGATAAATAAATAAATAATTGCTCATGCACAAAAAGGTGCAACTGAAGTCAATAGAAAAACACCCATTTGCTTCAGTAGCGTTCAGCAGTTCACCCTAAGGGAAAAAAGGTAGCAGAGAGACCTAGGAGTGATGGTATCAGTAACGATTCTCCTTTTGCTTGTATGTCTGTGTAGATATCCTGCAAGTGCAGGCAGTCCACGTCTTCCAGGGTGACCAGGAAGTGAACAAGCGGGAACACCATACAGACAGATATTACAATCCCCGACTGATCGTGCGTCGAGGCCAGCCTTTCCATATCCAGATCGATTTCAACCGTCGCTACAATCCAGAGAAGGACCAATTCTGGGTGGAGTTTATTATAGGTGAGTGTCAATTAGAAAACAGTGCAGTGTGAGCAATGGTTTTGCATTATTGAAGACCTGTGGCATTGGGACCTGGGGCCCATGGGAAGGGGCAGAGAAGCAAACCCTCCTCTGGGCTTTGTTGTGGCCCTGCTCCTTCAAGGCGCCATGGCATCCTGAAGCTGAAAGGGGTGTGGCCACACCTGAAAAGGGGCAGGGCAAAGGAACTCTCCCTTCTCACTTGCTGCCCCCCATGCCTGGAACTCCCTCCCTGTCCACATCTGCCTTGCACCCTCCCTTCATACCTTCAAATCTCTCCTTAAAAATCACCTCTTTCGCTCTGCTCTGTCTGACTCTTTATCCTGCTGAGCCACTATTCCTATACCTACGATCGGTCTACCCTTATCCTTGCAACATGGACCTGCCTGATGTCATTCTCATCGTAACCAAGCCAAGTACGTGCACTTGAGACCTCGCATCTTCATGAATGTTAGACCCCTTGTCTCTCCCTCTGTTCCCCTTCCTAAGTTTCTCCTTCAGCTCCTGTCTCTCAGATTGTAAGCCCTAGGGGCAGGGACCATGTCTATTTTATTACTTTGTAAAGTGCCAGGCACACTGCTGGCGCTATATAAATGTTTGTTAATAATAATAATTAATAACTCTCTTACCCTATTCTGACATAGCCATGCTTCCTTCAGAGTGTTGTGACATCACAGTGCTCTGCAGGGGGAGGGGCCACATCATAAAGGTTGCGAGCCACCTTCTCCTCTGTATGCAACCCCCACTGTAGGCAGGACCTAGTGATGCCCCTATAGAAGGGCCTGATTCAACTCTTGTGGAAGCCAATAGGACATAAACCCATGCTTAAATGGCTTTGCTAAACTGAAGCCAACGTCCTCCTAAACCTCGCTTGTTAAAGTCAATTGGTCTCAGCATGTGAGAGGTGAGTGGGATTTGAGATGTAATCTGTGATAGTTCCCAAGCTTCTTGGACCAATGGATGAATGACAACCCTCAATGTTTCCATAGACCACTCAGCACCTGCTAAAGATGGCCACCTGGTATGTAACATCACTGGGTACCAATGCCATCTCTGTGGAGGGAGGGAGAGAAGCTCAAGGATGACTTTGCTACTGCCAGAATGTGTCCATTAAAATCATCTCTCCATCCTGAGATGGCCATGTTGCCAGTGTAGACCAAACTGCACTTGGTTGAAGATGTGGCCAGCTCTGCAGGCCGTCTGCCATGGCTCTTTCAACCACAGTTTAGGAAGCACTGACTTCCTCTATTGGATTGCCAATGCTTACCTTGGATGCTTGTTGAGTGGCCAAATCCAAACTGGTGGATGACCTGGAAAAAATAGCTTATTTCTAAAGAAACTAGAAAGAAGAGGTAGCAGCAGTGTAGAGAGAAGAAAAAGCTATACACTGAGAGGAGTATAAATCTAATTATAAAAGCAGTTGAAATCTCAGGAGGAAATAATGATACCAAGAAAACACCACAATTAAATTATGCTGCTAGCAGTCTATAATTCAGATTTCACAGCTAAATATATATTACATTAGAGAGTTGTTAGGCAAGTGGGAGGAAGTGGGAAAAGACCTTTTCTTTCAGCCTTGGAAAGGAGTTTAAATAGTAAGAGCCAGATCATAGGAAATTGCCTATTACTTGTGTGGACTGGAAGGGCTAGGGGGGCATTATAGATCTGCTACCCCCTCGCTGGAGCAGGTTAATGCAGCATAGGTAGGCAGTGGTGAGGAATGGCCAGACTAGAAACCACCACTAAGTGCACTTGTCAGAGGGTTTAGAGAAGAGCAACAAAGATGATCAATGGTCTGGAATAGGACATGTTGCCTAGGGAGGTCATAGGTCTGCCTGAAATGGCAAATTGTGGCAAATGCTGTTTCCATCGGAAAGAGGTCATTTGTCTTCATTCATACAACTCAGAAACTTACAGGCTTTTCCGCTGTTCTCGGCATTTGTCATTATTTTTTGAGAGTTGAACAGAGCTGCTACAGGGCGATCCCAAGCCCCACGTGCATCCTATATACAGCTTCAGGGGCTGGGGAAACACAAAAGGGCCAGGGAAGTACTGGAAATTATTGTAAAAGTGCTGTAAAACTGACATAAAAGCCCCAGAAAGTAGGGATATGCAATTCATTTCATCTTTATTAGTTACTAAAACAAATGGACCCCCATTCATTTCAGTACCTAATGTTCTGAAAATGAATGAATAAGCAAATTACATGAATTTACTTGCATTCATTTTTGGTTGGGTTTTTTGGTTTAAATAATAAAAAAAAATTAAAATAACTGCGCATGCGCAAAATGGTCACTGGGGCCATTCTTCACATTGCCGCCATCTTTGGAAAGGGAAGCCAGTCTGTGCATGTGCAGACTGGCTGCCACTTCCCAAAATGGCAAGGATGTTGCTGCCACCATTTTGGAAAAGGTCATGCATGTGCAGAATAGCCCTTGCAGTCAATAATTAAAAATGTAAAAAAATGAAAAATCACTGCACATGTGCAAAATGGTCAATGGATCATTCTGTGCATGCGCACCCTTTTCCAAAATGGCACCAGCAGCATCACCACCATTTTGCAAAAAGGCTGTGCATGCGCACAATGGCCCTAGTGGCCATTTGGCACATGCACAGTGATTTTAATTTTTATTATTATTTTAAACACAAACAAATGGGATTTTTTTATGAAAACTCCCAAAACGGATGGGTTTTTAACCCATACAACTAAAATGAAAACAGGCAAGTGCCTAAGAACCCTACCAGAAAGTTTTGAAAAGTCCCCCCTCCTCCCCCCCCAGTGCCAAAAACTGATGTGGTGGCGGCAGAACTTAAGGGCAAGACTCCCTCCCCACGGACAGGAAGAGCAAAGAAGAGGGTGCATGTGCAGGTTTAAACTTCACGTGTGTGCACGTCCTGACTGTAACAGCAAGTCACACAGGGAGCAAGCTCCTGATCTTCCCAAGTGAAACTGCTGGCCGCTTCAACCCCTGCTGGCTGGGCAGCTGGAACTGGCAGGAACCTCCTAGTCTCAGTCTGGTGGGTGGGACCTGGATCCTGATGGGGAACGTGTGACTGGCTAGAGTTCCTGCTCCAGGGAACCACTCGCAATCAGCTGGCAACAAGCTTCCGCAACCACCCTACCCCTGGCCCCTGCGGACCTGCACACCTGCCCTCCGCCTCCCCTCATCAGCTCCTGAGTCAAACAGTGTGCCTGTCGGCTGCCTCTGATTGTCGCTCCTCCTCCAGCCTCGGCTGATGGATGGCTCCCCTCCCCGCTCCGCAGGCACGCTAGGGAGAGGGACTGATGCGAGAATAGGGAAGGGAATAAGGAAGGAGAGGGACGGGGACAGGCAGGGAACATTACTTACATGCTGCCTCTGTCCCCACTGGGCAGCCAGGCGGCGCCCTAGGGGATGGCTCGGCAGGGGTGTGTGTGTCTGTGGCCATGCATGCCCCCACTAGAAAAACATTGCTCTGCCGCCTCTGACCTGATGGGGAAAAAATGCTGGAAAAGGACAAAATTGATGGGAAATGACAAAAAATCAGAGGAGCTGATATCAACAATGGCAGAGGCACGGAGTCACCAGAGACTGCAGCTGCTGGTACGTCAGTACCAACAAACACTCGCAAGCGCTCCCAAAAGGGTGGTATTTCCCTACGGAATAGGAACATTTGCTCTCATCCCAGCCCTAGCCTCTCCATCACTGGAGGTTTTCAAAAAGAGGGTAGACAGCCATCTCTCAGGGGTGTTGTAGCTGTAGCCATCCTGTATCCATGCAGCGGTTTAGACTAGATGATCCTTGAGGCACCTTCCAGCTCTGTGTTTCTATTATGCCGGCGTGCTGTGTGAGGGACAAACAAGCAAGCAATGAGGATTAAGTCCTTGGTTCTTAAACTGGGAGGGTGGACCCCCGTGGACGGAACAGGGGTTGGTAGGTATTCAGTAGAGGTGCAAGGAGGAGCACAGCTGGCAAACACCTAGCTCCGTTCTGTCTGAGCTAGAAGAAATTTCCAAAATAATGGGGGTAGTGAAGGGGTGTGTGTGTGTGTGTGTGTGTGTGTGTGTGTGTGTGTGTGTGTGTGTGTGTGTGTGTGTGTGTGTGTGTGTGTGTGTGTGTGTGTGTGTGTGTGTGTGTGTGTGTGAGAGAGAGCGCGCAAAGGGGACAGAGGGGAATCAACAGGATGGTGGGAAAGGAAAGAGGGAGCAAGATGTATGTATGTGGGTGTGCTAGGGCTGAAATAGAAATTTCAGTCCAGTTTTGTTTCTGACTGAGCAAAAGGCTCAGTTCTTTCTTATTGGAATGTTCGGGGTGGGGTGGGAGACAAATCCTCAGCAGTTTGCAAATGTGCAAAATGGCCACCAGGCTGATTTGAGCATGCCCCAAATGGTGCTGCCCACATCCAAAATGACAGCAATGCCATCACCATTTTGAGTATGAGCATCACCATTTTGCATATGCATAAATGGCCAGGGTTTTTTGTTTTTTTTCCAGATTGGGATTCTGGTTGAAAATGGGCAGCTGTTCCATTTTCACAGAAATGTTCCACAAAAACAGAACAGTTGGGGGTGTGATGGGAGGAGGGGCATCAGCTACCACAAATAAGAGAAATAGGAGTATGCAGTAGGACTGAAACGAGCAGCTGAATTACTGTTCCTGAGAAATTTCACCATATTGGAAACTGGGATTGATTTCTTGGGCGTTTCCCAATATGATGCAATTTTTTCCAATACAGCAAAATTGTACTGTCATGACTTACTAATTTTTATTACGTATTAAGTTCTGCTTACCATATACCACTTACCACATTGGTGAGGGTACTATTTTACATACAGGTTTGTTGTTTCTGCATTTCTGAGCCAATCACTGTGCAAATAGCCCAGCCCACCCTTAATCTCCACAACAGTGCCTCCAGTCAGAATTGTTGTTCTGTCTTGTTCCCTTTTCTTTGACCAATCTGCAACTGGGATTGGAGATTAGTAAAGGAATCTGCATACCAGCCAATGAGTGACAAGGAAAAATGGAGTGCAAAAAATGTGGTTCTATGTCAGTATTACCTCTCCAGATTTGAAATGGATGGCAAAGTGGAAATAGGATCCCAGTAAAAGGACTGTTGGTAAATTGAGAAATGAAATGTCAGTCAAGACATTAGTGAGTTCCAAGAGGCTCTTTATTCAATCAAAACAATGGGCATTTTTACATACAACTTAAAGTTCCAGAATTTTCAATCTTCTGGGTTTACAAGTCCACAAGTAAATTCCGGATGCATTCTTCACACACACACACTGCCCTGAGGCAGTTGCTGGATGCATTCTTCACACACACACTGCCCTGAGGCAGCCTAAAGTAGCCGCAGCTGTAGATGTGACAGGCTGCCATGGAAACCAAGTGACCACAGCTGCCAGGAGCAAAGTAGTTTTCCAGGAGAACTTTTTACAGACAAAAGTTCTGGGAGAAGTTCTACGCAGAAGTTCAAAGAGCCGGATGTTTAAGATCTGGGTGAGTGATTTAGACACACAGAAGCCGCTTTTACACATGACAAAAATGGGTTCTTATAAGTGCTCGAGATAATACCAGCTGTTATAGATGCTGGAGTTTTGTAATGTGTGAACACATTATTCCCCTTTAATGCAGTGAAATCATGCAGCCGTGTAAGAGTCCCATCTGGTGAGTCTTAGAAGGCTGCAAGATCTTGCTGCATTAAAGGGGAATAGTGTGTTCACACATTACAAAACTCAAGCATTTATAGCAGCCAGTATTATCTCGAGCACTTATAAGAACCAGCTGAGAAACAGCTTGAGAAATGGGCAGAAGAGCAGTCAATTATCCCGCACGAACAGTTTGGTTTCCATAGGGGAAAATCAACAACTGACTGTTGTTTTATCCTGCAGCATTTGATTCATAAGTACCATAAGATCAGGAAAGGCAAGCTTATTTAGCATTTATCGATCTATCTAAAGCCTTTGATTCGGTTCCCCGAGAAAGGCTATGGGGTAAGCTGTCAAATCTGGGAATTAATACCCAGTTGCTTTCCCTTATCATCCAGTTATACTCCAACAATTCTACTAGGATTAAAATAGGGGATAACCTAAGTGGAGAGAGAGCCATACAGAGGGGTGTTAGACAGGGGTGTGTTTTGGCCCCTTTACTGTTCAACATCTATCTGTCAGATCTGGTGGAAAGTCTAAGAGCGGCCAATGTGTCACCCCTTACTGTAGGGAGACGCCAGGTCGGAATGCTGCAGTTTGCAGATGATATAGTGATTATCTCTCAAACTGCTTCAGGTTTACAGCTTTCACTGCGGGGACTGGATGGTTATTGCTCCACGAATGGGCTGACTCCAAACCCACAGAAGTCTAAAATTATGCTGATAGGGGTTCGCAAAGCCTCAGTTAGATGGAAATTGATGGATCAATTGCTGGAAATAGTCCCAGCATTTACATAGCTAGGGGTTACATTCTCCAGTAGAGGCAATTGGATGAAGCACATTCAGCAACGTGCAGTTAAGATGGGGCAATTAGTGGGAGCCTTACTTAGGGCAGCATATAGGTCACAAGGAGTAAAGCTTTCTACTTTTCTTAAGGTGTATAGTGTAAAGGTCCCACCCTCAGCTACTTTGGGGTTTGAAATTACTCCCTATCCAACAGTAACCCCACTGGAGAAAGTTCAGGACCTCTTTCTACTTAGGATATTGTAATTGGGGAAAGAGGTACCAGTTCCTGTGCTGATGGCAGAAACAGGAGTCCACTCCATACAGTCACAGGGTAAATTGGCATTTATCCGGTACTGGGTAAGGTTGCTGAATATGGATGAAGCGTCCCTCCTCAGACTATGTCTGTATGAGGAACTAGTGTATTCAGGCACACGGGGGTATCCATGGATAGATTACCTGGGTTATTTGATCCATTCTCAGGGGTTTTCCTTTGCCTATTTCTTCAACAAATCCTTAATAGCTATATATAATCAGATACAGACTAGGATAAAGGATATTAGCGCACAGGAGGATATGGCAGCCCTGTTAAGATGGAAGGTTGCTCCAAGATTTGGGGAGATCAAACCCCAGTGGGGATTTGAAAAGTATTTGGATGCTCTCCCAAATCGTGTATTGCGTAGGTGTTATTCGCTCCTCCGATTCAACCTCGTTCAGACGGCTGTGGTTGAAGGGCGGTATAGGAAGATCCCTTACAATGAACGGTTGTGTTCTTGCTGCCTCGAAGAAGTGGAATCGATTGAGCATTTTTTGCTTGCTTGCCCTTATTATTATGTTCTGAGAAATGTATGGTTGCACCCTCTGGTCAGAGATTGGGACTATGTTGATTTGGAAGCTAGATTTAAAAGCCTCCTTTTCTTGTCTAACAAAGAGGCCTTTGTAGCACTTGCAACTTTTGTAAGACTGACTTCAGCCAAACATAAAGATATGCTTGAAACATAAGAAATTATTATCCCTTCGGGGTGTATCTCTAGAGGGTGAAGGTTGGGATACATTATCCCTGCAATTGACATGGCATACTTTTACTTATGCGGTCAGGGAATAGATGGTAGTGGAACTAATTGGCTTCTGTTATGAGTATTTTGTATGTATTAATTATATTGTTTAAAGTGAACAACATTTTTGTTTTATAGATTAGTTTTGATCTAATTAGGGCTTTATATTGGGGGTTATGAACATCCAATTTTAATTTAAGTAGAGTATTTCTGATTTTATGATTACTTTTAGCTTGTTGGTTATGTATATGTGTTTTCTGTTAATTGTTGTGTGTTTGTTTGTTGGTGGTTGTTGTATTGGTAGCCATGGCGAAGGCCCGAGCTAATAAAACTATTATTATTATTATTATTATTATTATTATTATAAGAACCCATTTTGTCATGTGTAAAAGCGGCCAGAGAGTTCAGGATGTAACAGCAAACATGCAAGAGAAATGGGTGTGTAAAAACACCCAATATCAGGAACTGGGATTTTGACAAGATTTCCTGTTTTGGTTAAATATTGTTTCAGCCTTAATTGTGTGGTTTAAAAACATTTGTGAGCCACTACGTTCCTCTGATTTTTTGTATACAAGTGTGACCTCTGCATCAGGATCTTCCCTCTTCAATTTAACGTGCTCCTTTGCAGAGGTATTTACTATCCCTTTAGCCTCCCATTAAGTCCTCTGTGTGTGTGTGTGGGGGGGGGGGGGTTGCTAACAAAATTTAAATGATTTAGAAGCCTGTTTTATCTCCATATGCACGGATATGGCATCCTACCTCACAATCTACTCTTGGGGAAGCTCAGCCACATGTAACCTAGTACATGAGGGCTTGTGGCAAAGCCATTTAGCCCTAAGTAAGTTAGTTTGGCTATTTTTTCCCAAGCTGTTAAACTGTGTGAGAATTGGCTTTGAATTGACATTTAATTTAGTTTGCTGGGACCGAGCTCTTTTTTAAAAAAATGTATTGATTTTTCTGCCTCTGGATTATGATTATGTAGTCATCTGTTAGATTTGTTACCCTGTTTAAATAGCATGCTTTATCTTTGAAATGTGTATGCATGGTGAAAAGATTGCTGTCTGCACTTGTTTTTTTGTCTTCCACTGTTTCTAGTTAGGGTTAGGAGTCATTATTTTGTGATAGGCCAGTGAATGGATTGGCTGAGCATCCAGGAGAGTGCTGCAGCTTAATATTCCTGAGTATTATTAGTTCTTCAGGGATTTAATCAAATTTACAGCTGTTAAATTAATCTTTATATCATTTTAAAAAGCAATTATAGTGAAAACAAAACTATTAAAAATGTCTTGTGTAATGGATGAGACATAAGAGACTTATTTCCAGTGTAGCTAAGTGACTAAGGTGTTGGATTTGAACCTGGGAGACCAAGATTCAAATCCTGTCAAAGGGCATGTTCACACCTGCCCATCCATGCAGATGTTGGCTACAGGAATGAATCCGTAAGCCAAAACATGTGAGGGGTTTGTCCAGTGTGAAAGTGCCCCCTGCATGGCTTTGCTGGTAATCACCCGAAAGAAAGAGTACAGAGCTGGATTTGTGGAAGCCTCACCCCGCGAATGGAGTGGCTGCGGTGGCAGGGATTTACGCAGGTGTAGGTCCATCGCAGTCATGCACCGGCTGTCCCAACCCCAAGGAGCTGCTTCACACATCAGCCCAGGCAGCCCCCAAAACCAGCCTACAGCCTTCACTGTCACTTGCAGGAGCCCTGGACATTTCCCCATGTGACCTGGCTCCCGAGAGGTACAGGAGGGGCAGGGTCTCACGGGGGACTGGCCTAGGCTTCCACGAGCGATGGTGAAGGCTGTGGGCTGGTTCTGGGGGCTGCCCAGGCTGGCATGCAACAGCTTCCTGGGGTCGGGGAACCCCAGCAAGCCCCCCCTTTCTGCTTGCTCCTCGGTGGCCCCGCTCCCTCCAGCTCCTGCATGGCAATCTGGATCTGGTGCTGTGGCCACCAGTGCCCCAGGAGTTTGCAATGGTGCAGCTGCCACCGGCGCTTCCTTATTGCTGGATCGCGGTCTTAGTCTTCACATGTTGTCAACTCAGTTTTCTCATCCATGGGTCACAGCAGTATACTGACAGATAGCAGCACACCGTTTTGTTGGAGTCTCATCTGTGGTGTTAGAATTCCCTCCCGGTTCACATAAAGCCCCTAGTCAAACATACGCATTCTTGTATCCCTTTCTCTAGCATGTTCTGCATTTCCATACAGTGGGGGCAGAAAATATCCCCACTCGTGAGGGCGCTCTGCACTTCTTCAAGTGCCCAAACCTCGTAGAGAGCAACAATCTCTCCTTCAGTCAGTTCACATTCGCTGTATGCCGAATCACTTGTGTCCCTGAAGAGACTGATCTCTGTCATCTTCAGTCCTGTTTCAGTCCTTCTTTATGCCGATGATACAATTTTGATTTCGCAAACGTAAATCAGCTTGAGACGACTGATGTGAGAATTCTGTGAATTTTGCGAATTTTGCAATGCGGAGTTTCTTGAAGTTAATTATTTAAAGACAAATGTTCTAGTTATAGGAAAGCACCACAAGTTCATGAATTCTAATATAATAGAGCAAGTGAGCAACTATAAATATCTTGGGGTTACTTTTTCTCAAATGACTTCATGGTGTTTGTACCATAAAGTTGCATGTACTCAAGCAAACGATTCTTGTAAAGGGATTATAAGTTTTTATTTCTCCGGGGTGTGGGGGCGGGGGAATGGTTGCCCTGGCTTTAAAGATTTTTAGGGCCAAGGTTCTCCCCCCAACTTCTTTATTGGTAAATAACTTGGAGATTCCCCAGAACATATTTTTGAGTCTCAGAGCCATTTTACATGTTCCTAGAAGTACCCCGGTGGTACTCTTAAGGGCTGAAACAGGTGCCTGACCAATAGTATCTCTGATTAATTGGGCTATCTTGAAATTTTGACTGCAACTTCTATGCTCAGGAGAGCTTTTCCCAAATAATGCTCTCTATTCCAGGGGTGGGTCCCTGGAAGAGGGGCATAGGTCAATTGCTCTCTACCTTAGATTTTTCAAAAGAATATCTTCTTTCAATGGAACATGCTAGGGCTCTGAGTTTGGTTAAATGTTGTATTAAAGACCAGGAGCAACAGGCATTAACTGAGACCATAAACTCCCAAAAGGTATTGGTGATTTATAGCTTTTTTTCCATTGCCCCTAGGGGAGCTGTTTATCTCTCCACATTGTCTGTTTGGAGCCATAGATGTGTTTTTACGCTAGCCTGATTCAATCAGTTACCATCAGCGGTCTTAGAGGACAGGTTGACAAAGGTTCCATATGAACAAAGGTAGTGCTCTTTTTGCCAGTCAAAAGCAGTGAGATCCCTTGCCCATGTCTTATTGATTGTCAACTGTATTCAAGAGTACGCTCCATATTTTTGGAGCAAGTAATTATTATGAGGCCATGTTCAACAGGCGGCCCTTATGAATCTTTTGATAGATTCAGATATTGTTTCTACTTCAAATGTTGCTAAATTCTGTGCTGCAGCTATTAAATTGAGGAAGACAATGTTTTAAAATGTTGCAACTGTTTAATCATTATTCTTGGATTTCCTTTTATGGTTTTGATACTGTGTATTTGTTTTAATATTTTAAGCCATTACTTTTATTTATTTATTTATTTTTTATTTATCTATATTTATAACTTTTGTATTAGCCTTGGGCTATCACAATAAAACTTACTGAATTAAATTGATTTTGGCCATCCAATCAAGGCACCCCCAGTGGTCCTACGGTTATGCTCCTGCTGTCATCAGGACAGTTCTGAGGAAAAAACGGCAGAGAAGGTCCAGCCTTAATTAGTGACTGCAGGGTCAAAGGCTCCCACTCTTCCATTCTGCTGAACTTTGAACTTCAGATGGGTTGTGCGGTGTCTGCGCTCCCATCATGCATACATAGAACCCCCATTGTGTGTATCTGTCACCCTATGAACACACAGGCTATCTTGGAGGATGGTCGGACAGTTCTTTCTGTACATTGAACCATGTCCAAATTTTAACAAAAGTCAGGGTATCGACCCCACAACCTCTCTTAACCCTGTACTCCAGTCGGCCACAGCACCCACAGACAAAAGATGAAATCATTTGGCTTCCCCATACAAACAACTCGCAGTAATAGCTTTTGACCCCTCATGCTCATTGCAAGCAAAAACTGTTACTTTCAAAATATAAGAAATTATGAGTAGCTTTTAACTAGGGCTGAAACTCTCATGCAGCTGAAAACTGGCTCTGCGTACAATGTCTGCCGCAACCATTCTGCACATGTGTGCACCCCCCAGTGACCATTTTGTGCCCGTATCTCACTCATTTCCTTGTTCGTCTTCTCGATCATGCTGTCCAAATGCTTAAACTGCTGTCAGAGGAAGGCCAAGTGCCTGTCTTCCCAGGGCCGACCTTTGAAATTGCGGGGCCCTGGACAAACACAAAATGCGGGGGCCCCTAAGCTCCACGTGCTTTCCAAGGGGCGGCTGGTGGGTTTTGATGTTGGAGGGGCACTGGGGCAGTAAGGCCGGTGGGCCTAGGGGCGGAGCCAGGGGGATGGTAGGCGGAGCCAGGGGGACGGTAGGCCAGTGGCATGGCATAACCCAGCAGCAAGGAGTTCCCAGGGTTAACATCGGATGGAAGAAAACACAGTCTACATGCACATCAAGCTTAAAATAAATAATTTATAAACCCAAAACACAGGGAAACACCCAAAACACTGGCAAAACACAGCAGCAAGGAGTTCCCAGGGTTAACATCGGATGGAAGAAAACACAGTCTACATGCACATCAAGCTTAAAATAAATAATTTATAAACCCAAAACACAGGGACCCATCCTTGAAGGATGGGTCCCTGTGTTTTGGGTTTATAAATTTCCTTGTAAAGCACCCCAGTCACAGCCTGAGTCCAATTTTACCACGCACATCCCATTTCCAGCATTTTGAACACAACTGAAATTGCATGACTTGCAGTGACATCTCTCTCAGGATTTCCAAACCTCCATTTTACCACACAGTCCCCCCTGAACTAACCCACTAGCCCTCACTCCCCTCCCCGAGAACCCAGGAGCCCTGGCTCCCAGCACCCAGGAGCCCTGGCTCCTATTACGCTCCCAACACAGGCATTCAAACATAGATCCAGCTGATCAGACATAAATCAAACAACCCCCACACGGACACAGCACCCCCCATGAAAGCAGGGATGAGGAACTGAACCTCAGGCCCAGAGCAGCCAAACACAGCTCTCAGTAAAACTTTGTCAGTGTGACCCCTTTCCAGTTCTTTGGTCTCAAGCACCAAAGCACTAAAAACCCAGCTAAACGTATCAAACACAAAACAACTCCCCCACAACCACAGCACCCCCGGCCCCTTCTCAAACCACCCCCAGATGACCCCACTCTACTCCCAAAACCCCACAGACACGTGTAGCTGCACAAATGAGTTCACATCAAGAAAGAGGAGGAAGAGGTATTGGCCGGGTGGCCCTTACCTCAGCTGCTGCTGGGCCTGGGTCTTCTGGGAGCCGGGCTGGAGGCGGACAGGCTTAGGTTGCTAAGCAGGAGGGGACAGCAGGAACGTTCTGCTGGGTCTCTCCTTGGGGAGGGCGGTGGCTCCCTTTCCCCCTCTAGGAGCCATGGGGGAGTGGGGGCAGCCATCGGGGGTGAGGGGGGACAGCCATGGGAGGGGGGAGCGGTGTAGAGGGACCAACTTCCCCTCGCGCGTACACACTCACCCACCCACACGTACACACACACATCCTTCTCTCTCTTACACACCTCTCACACGCATTCATTCTCTCATACACATTCATTCTTTTGGTCTCTCACACATGCTCTCACCTCTCGCACACCCCCATTCAAGCTCACACACACACTTTCACCTCTCCACTCACACACCCATTCAAGCTCACATACATGCTTTCACCTCTTTCACACACACACCCATTCAAGCTCACACCCACACATTCACCTTTCTCTCTTCACTCACACACTCATTCAAGCTTACACACACTTTCATCTTTCACACACCCATTCATACTCACACATGCTCTCACCTCTCTTTCACACACCCATTCAAGCTTACACTTATACAGGCTTTCATCTCTCTCTCACACACACACACCCATTCAAGCTTACACACACACTTTCATCACACACACCCCTCAATCCCCATTCATACTCATACTCTTTCACACACACACCCATTCAAGCTTAAACACACACTTTCATCTCTCACACCCCTAATCCCCATATTCTCACACATGATGCTCACCTCTCTCTCACACACACTCACGCCGCACTGCCTCCTCCACTCCGGTCCCATCCCCCAGCCACCACACAGGAGATCCTCATCCTGGTGGCGAGGGACCTGCTGCCCTCGCCACTTGCTTTGCTCTTGCTCCCCGTGCTGCCTGCTCTGCTCTGCTGCCGGCCCGCCGCCGCTTCTCACGCCGCCTCCTCCAACCTCTTCCCAGCAACAGGTAAGCAGCCTGCTGCTCGGCATGCTGTGTGCCCATGGGTCCTCTCTCCCTCCCGGAAGTTGCTTTCATGCAACTTCTGGGAGAGAGAAGGAGGGGCCAGGCAGGTTGCGAGGACGGAGGAGGAGGTGGAGGGGCCTCAGCCGTGGGTGGGTGTTCTGGGGGGAGGGGCCCCGCGGTGCCGCTTCTGCCTGCTAGTGCAGTGCGGTGCCGCACTGACCCGAGTCCCCCCCCACTTTAAACCCCCCCCATAAATTTAAACAAATTTCTACACACACACCCCTGAATCGTGGGGCCCCCCCAAGCACGGGGCCCTGGGCAACTGCCCCGTGGTAAGGCCGGCCCTGTGTTTTCCCACTGGCAGTCCAGGTGGGCCTTTGCAGCAAAGGCCTTTGTGTTTTGCCTCACCAGCTGGCTAAGCTCCCTGGCCATGCTGTTAAAGATGTCATGGATCTCGTCCACCTGCCACATGGTCTCCCCAAGAAGCTCCCTCGCCAAATCCTACCTGTGGAACCAGTTGTGGACCCACAGGTCCTAGTTCTGTTTGGTGCTTGTGGCAGGGGGTTCCGTCCGTGCCTGTTGTGCTGCAGACCCGTAGCAAGGCAGCAAGGAAAACAGTTAGTTCAGACCACCCCACCTACCTTCCTGCCCCAGAGTTTTAGGCTCACACCTGCCTCAATTTTCAGCCCTCCACCCACCCAAAGGGAAGCGGGAGTGAGTACCTGTCCATTCCAGCTACTGAGGCAGTTGCTGTCGCAGGATCCCAGAGCCATGCTGTTCTCCTCCTGCTATCATTGTAGAGGGATGAAGAACCTAAGAAATTAACCACCACTATTCACATTATCTCCACCCCTGCCACCATTTTGGCTTCCCACTCCTCCCCCCCCTCCCCCCGCCTCCGCCAGCCTCCTGTCCAACCATGGTGCCTTCCCCACCAGCCTGCGGGCTGTGCTCTTCCTCATGGGTATCTTTGATTCCAGGTGGAGTGGAGGGCTCCCCGTCCCCAGCAGCTCTGAGTAATTACTGCAATATCTTTCAGGATTGGGGTCTTGTTAAGAAGGAGCCAGTTTTTGTCATATGGTGTATCTACTTTTCTCCTAATAATTCACAGTGTGCAGCATCTGAATTTATTTTTCAAACTGTCATCTTGTGGCTCTGACAGGATTTCACAATTGCTGGAAGAGCAGTGCTTCAATTTAGCATCCCTTGATTAGCAATTGAGATGCTGAAAGCACACTTTCTGACTTACTTTCTGAGAGCTTTCATTCAGACCTGCAGCATGCTCTCTGATCACAGGACAGGATGATGAGTGGCAGGTAGTTGCTCGTCTTTGGGAAACTATTTTTTGGTAGGCTTCCGGCTCTGCTGAACTCACCGGCAGCAGTGAGTGAGCTGACGTCCAGGCTAGTGCATTAGCACTGCAGCTTGCATCCCAGTAAATGCTTCCCATTAAACACTTGCTTAGCTCATTTGGGTCATAGGATGTTGCTAATATTTATTAAATGCTATGCCTCTCAACCTATTGTATTTATTCAAGTATTGGAAGTTGGTTTGCCCCCAGGTCCCATGTGTGATGTTTGATTTATATTGGATTTATAAGGTAAAATGCAGTCTTATTGATTGCAATTTTATTTGTATTTCCAATTTTTTTTTTGTTATCGTGTTTTGTTATGCTATGTTATTCTGTGGTATGCCCATGGCGGAAGCCCATGCCAAATAAAGATTTGATTTGAGTTGAGCTCATTTGCTTGGAGCAGACAGCAATAGAGACCTGTATTCAGCCTAAGCATGACTGCATCAGCGCTACACCAACGCATATGGGTTCTTCTGAGCACAAGCCCAGTGTAATGGAGGTGGTCCTACCTTATCAGAAGCCTTCTGACATCCGTGCTCTGTGGGGGTGGGGCTATGTCAGGAAAAGGATGTAGGAACACCTTAACAGTGCCCCTTTTCTGATGTCACCCTGTTACCATACAGGGGCATGGCATTAGAAAACGGGTTTGACTAGGAAGGCTCCCAAACCAGTGTGACCAATCGGATCCTGTCAGGCTTGGAAAGGCTCTAGACAGCAATAAAAACACGTGAAAGGAGGAAAGATAAGATGACATTTTAGTGATATCCGTTTTCCTTTCGTCATTTCCATTTAGCAGCACGTTCAATATTTAATGATCACGAGGGGACAAGAGCTGGTGCTTCCACAATGCTTAGGAAGCAACTCAGACTGGCAAGGGATCCAGACTTGTTTTTCTAAGCCTTGTCATCAAGACATTTGGTCATTCTGTATTGGGTTTTGTGAGTCAGTGTAGCCTATTGGATAAGGTGCTGTAATACTACTTGTACCTAAGAGATCAGGGATCAGATCCCATCTTGGCTCCCCTTGGTCAAGTCACGGTCTCTAGGCCTCTGTTCCCCATCTGTAAAATAGGGATAATAATTATTCACCTACAGGGCTGTTGTGAAGGGGGGTTGTTGAACTAGATAAAGATTGAAAAGCTCTCTGAACATTGAAAGCGCTATAGCAATGAGAATGTTCCTTGGAAGCGGGTATGTAGTTCATCAAATGTAAACTGTCCCTAAAAGCCAATTTGGCTAACAGCACTGGTGAATTAGAAGCAATCCAATTTCAGTGGATAAGGACGTAAAAGGCCCATTTGCAATGAAATATGAGGTTATGTCAAAGAAACTTGACAACAGAAAGTTTAAATGGGTGGATAGGATATCCTCTTATTGATGAGTGAAATGCCCTGGGGAGATTCCTTCTGTATTCCTAAAAATGGAGTTTTAAACAGTTCAGTAGGAGATTCCAATGAACAGGTCTGTTGAGATCAATCTGGGGCCCTGACATATCTTGGTAGCTGCTGCCAGGCACCCCTACCTCTCATCTTCTTGTCATAGATTTTGAAATTGGTTTCTGATAACCATAACAATACTCTTATTTAAACATATTACTTGTAGTTCTTTTTTTACTTATCACATTTTAATCTAAAGAAAATTCCTACGTTGGGGGGGGGGGGTTCCCTCTCTGAGCTCAGGGGCCTGGTCAAATTGTACCCCTATTCCTCCCCATCTCATCGGGTCCACCATGAAATAATCCATCCCAAGAGTCAAATGAAATCCAGTGCATGCTAGGATGGGACTCGAGAGGCTGTAAGCTGTGGGTGTTTCCAGATGAGACAATAGCCTGCATTAGCACTCACCAGGTGGGTGTTCACTTGCCCATCTATTAGGTGTTCACCACATGTTAGTCTGCACCCTCCCCATAGCCTCCACTTACTTGCACGCACTCCCAATTTACGGCGTGAGATTAAGCGGAGGATGTGGACTAACATATGGTGAATGCCGAACACCTAATAGGCGGGCAGGCAAATGCCCATCTGGTGAGTGCTGCTGGCAGGCCCACCACGTGGGCTAGTGCATACTAATATGTGCTAACATGCGCACACACATCTGTCTCCCCTTTATTAGATTCGCGCGCAGCCTTGTCCGCACCCAGGTCTGCCAGCACCATTAAGTCGTGGCTAGTACGGCTGCTACAAAGTGATGGGGTAGTTGCACCCCCGTGTTCTCCACTTGTAGGAATGCCTCTCCTCCTCCCAGTCTGACACCGCTGCCAAGCATCTCCTTCTCCGGCCAGTTGCAGCTTTAATCTCCGGACTCTGATCCTGTTCCTCTGTGCCAGGGATCCAGCTAGGGGAGCTTGCCTGCTAAGGTTGATTAACAACTGGGTTGTTAGAGCTTACCTCATAAGGTTGATTTTCTCAGCTCCTAGCCTGATACCCTCTCTTGCCGGCTCCAGCTTTCATCTTGGGCCCAACACTGGAGAGGAGTGGCAGAGGAAATTGACATGGGGCTAAGAGGAGCAGGATCGGGTCCCAAGATGAAGGCTGGAGCATGACTAGGGGGCCATAACCCGTAGCTGGATCCAGGCAGAGAGGAACAGAATCAGAGTCCTGAGGTGAAAGCTACAACCAGTCAGAGAAGGAGGCACTTGCAGGGGTGTTGGGCTGGGAGCTGGGGACACGGGGTTAATTAAGGGCAGAGTGCTGGGATCTGGGAAGTGGCCCTATTACACCCCCTTTCCATCAGAGCCTGGGATGGGGAGAGGGAAAGCGCTGAGTAACGCCAACTCTGGTGGCTACTGCAAGCACATGAAATGCTGGCAGAGGGCTGCCCATTTTTAAGCTCTGCACGTTAAAACATGTGTGGGGCGTGAATGGGGGCTGCATGGACTGAATGAATATGGACTCCAGCAGGCTAATAGTTTCATTTGAAAACATTCTGTGTCAAGCATTAGGGTATGAATTTGTAGGAGTGGGGGTTGGGGGGATGGGACATAAATAGGAAGTTTTTTCCTGGTCCTAAGCATTCTGAGGGTGCCTCACCGAATTTTAATTTTTTTAATGGTTTACAACTGGCTTGGGAGAGGGAGCAAATTAAGAGCTCGCCCCAGACCTGAGAATATCTAGGGACTGCATTAATGGCTTGCTAGCTGGTAGGAGGTGCTGAGTATGTGTTAAATATTATCTAGTGGATTTTAGTGAATTTAGTGGAAGATCTGCTCAAACAGGTAACCCTGTTGAATATTCACTGTACCTGAACCATCTCAGACCATCTGGGTTCCCCTTTCTGTTTAAGCCCCTTTCCTCACTTACATTGGGTGAAAAACACAGCAAGACAGCGGTGGGGTTTGGAGCCAGGTGGCAGTAGTGGCATGACTTGGGGCCTTGGTGTATGTGTAAACCACGCAGAAGTGGATGCAGGCACAAAGGCCTTAGTCCCGGCTGCCTACTGTAGGCTCCCAATAAGGTCGTCTGCTAATTTTATGGCTGCTTGCTTATCATGAGAAACTGCTTGGCATATCAAGCTTGGATGCCAAGGGAAACAGAGCATAAGCTGGTTCACTTGTCATTGTTAGTTTCACATCATGTCAGGAGGGAGAAATGAGGAAGGAGTAGTTAAGCTGGTGGACAGAAGTAGAGGAAAGGTTAAGTGTGTGGTTGTTGTTGTTATTATTATTATTATTATTATTATTATTAACAAACATTTATATAGCGCCAGCAGTGTACCTGGCACTTTACAAAGTAATAAAATAGACACGGTCCCTGCCCCTAGGGCTTACAATCTGAGAGACAGGAGCTGGGGGAGAGACTTAGGAAGGGGAACAGAGGGAGAGACAAGGGGTCTAACATTCATGAAGATGTGAGGTCTCAAGTGCACGTACTTGGCTTGGTTATGATGAGAATGACAGCAGGCAGGTCCATGTTGCAAGGATAAAGGTAAACCGATCGTAGGTATAGGAATAGTGGATCAGCAGGATAAAGAGTCAGACAGAGCAGAGCGAAAGAGGTGAGTTTTAAGGAGAGATTTGAAGGTATGAAGGGAGGGGGCAAGGCGGATGTGGACAGGGAGGGAGTTCCAGGCATGGGGGGCAGCAAGTGAGAAGGGACAAAGGCGCTTAGGGGAGCAGGGAAGGCGTGGAATGGTGAGAGAAGGGACAGAGACTGACAGGTGAAATTAAGGGAAAGGTGTAATGTATGCTGAGAAGCTGATTGGATAAAAGAGAGTTTTACGTTATTTAGCTTGAGATTTAGGCTGCTTTTAGACATGTGCAGCGCACATGCAGCCTAAAATCATGTTGCGTGTAAAAATCCCGCGTGCGGGATTTTAGATGCGACATTTCGAGCATTAAAGCCGGTCGCGGGATTTTTACACACAGCGTAATTTTATACCATGTGTGCACCATGCACATCTAAAAATGGTCTTAGCTGACATTATAATACAACAAGAAGCTTCATCAATAATTATAAGTGTTACCATAAATGTGAATCCAGTAACGATGTGGTCTATAAAATGCTCTAAAATTGGAGGCTAGTTAACTACGCAGCTCATCACCGGAAGATCCTGTCCTGAGTGCCATCTAGGCATTCTGACACACGATCTTCAATGTGAAGAGAAAGAGCTGCTTTTTCTTCCTGTTTTCTTTGGAGGGTAAGCTGAACCAATTCAGAAGAACTGGCCATTCTTCTGAGAAGGCTTACCTTAGTTTAGAGTATCTTTGTTTATGATTAAAAGGAGATTTATACAATATCTTATTTTACTGCATTTTTCGAAATAATTACAAGCCACTCTTAGATGAGCGGGTCGCACGATATTTCAAAATCCCGTAATGTGGGATTACACGTGACAGCTGTAGGGAATCACGCACATGGAAGGCGGTCGCGCATTATTTGCCGACCATGAATTAAATACCTCACAATCGAGGTATTTAATTCGCGGTCGGCAAATAATGCACAACCGCCTTCCATGCGCGTGATCCCCTACAGCCGTCACGTGTAATCCCGCATCACGGGATTTTGAAATATTGCGTGAGCGGATCGCGCGATGGCGACCCGCTCGTCTAAAAGCAGCCACAGATATTAACAATAATTTAATGCACTACTAGATTTTGTTTCTCATCTATTCCTTTGTGTATCCCATTTATATTCTGCTCCAAATATTACCTGACTTTGCAGGATCAAAATCATCCTTTTCAGTAAAATACATTTTTTTTAAAACTTCTGATGCTGCCTTTATTTCCTGTGTGGGAAATGTCTAAGGGAACGATAGTCGGTTGAACCTAGAGAGGAAATTTTTCCTCACAAAATTCCTACACTGCTGGTGCTGCCCCAGGCAGCAAACTTTCAAGTGATTTTGTACCTTCACTTGCCCACGTACCTAAGTGGTACAATATCACATATCCATTTCAGCTCAATTTAGCACCCCACAAGAGGCTGAGGCTCTGCTTGCAAGCTTGCTTACCACATCAACATTAACCCAGCACAAACGTGTTCAGTAAGATGAGTTGCCAACAGCGATTCAGTATGAGGTCTTAATTAGGGCTGAAACTCATTCTCTGTATTTTCTCAGTTTTCGACAAGAATTGCCTTTCTCTGTTCCTTCTGGGAAACGAGGACTAACAAAGAAATGGGCCAAATTCTCATAAAAAACAAAAATCTTGAGAGAAATAAAAACATACCTACTGTGGGGTTGCTGGCCTCTGGTCCAGTTTCTACTTGCTCCTCCCTGTCTTGGTGCTGCATTCTGCAAAATACTGAGCCTGCTCTCCACCTCTCCTTGCCACACTGCAGAGGGACCAACATCAGGGCAGTACACCCCTGATTGGTCCACTTGGAAACGAGGTCTGCTTAGAGTGTTGCACATAACAGGAAAGAGGCTCCCCTCCCCACTCAGATAATTTACTGTCAGGTCCCAGCTAAGCTCTGCAGAGTACAGCATGGAGGGGGGAAGCAGTGAGCAAGCTCAGCTCTCTGCAGAATGCAACTTGGAGGGACAGAGCAGTGAGCAGTCTGGGCGTAAAGTAAGTCAGCCAGTATTCTGAGGCATCCTGGGATGCTCTAATACTTTTTTTTAGAGAAATCATTTTGTGAGAAAATGCATGGGATCTCACACTGGGACCATAATTTTGCCAAAATCTCTGTCTTGGTATTCGATCTTGTGAGAATTTCTAATGAGATTTTTTTTAAATTCTCATTTCAGCCCTAGTTATGCATTAAAGAGCAGTGCTACTCTTAAAATTAATGGAGATGGTACTTACCTTGAGGTACATTCAGAAATGCTGAACTGAAAAAAATAATTTTTGTTGTACTTTTGTAAACTCCACAGAGCCAACACTGCTATGGTAGAGAGTTCTATTTTCTTCTGGGGCATGTACCATCAACAAGTCTCATAATTAATTCAGTCCAGTCTGGATTGCAAAATCTTCAATTTTGGTAATGAGTAACAAATGCTTGGGGCAAGAATTCATTTGTACCAGTCCTAGACTAAAATTTGTTTGCGTGGGATATTCATGGAATCAGCAAGTGTGCAGAAATCAGTCTTTTCAATGACCATTCATAAACAAAGGGTGAAATCAATGACTAGCTCAGCCAGTTCTATTAACAATTCAGCATGTGTCAACACTTAACTGTACACTGCCTAAAGAATGAAATACTTTGCACTTCAGAGATTTTTGCAAGATCAAGCAAGCCCTTAATGGCTATTTGCCAAGTTGGTCAGGAATAGAGCTAGAATGGTTATAAGTGCAGTTATTCATAACCATAAGTTTTCTGGGAACTGAATTGCATTGATAATGTTCAGTGTTAGAGTGGTAACTGTTTATTAAATGACAGTTTAGCCAAGTTACTGATTTCTGTATTATTGCATTGAAATATTTATTATACTGATGTTCCATGTGTTTTTTGGCTCTGGGAAAGCATCTGAAAGCCAAACTCTGTGCGGGGCTCATTGGGTGCTAATGCTCCCCTGTGTGGTTTTGCCGGCAATCACCTGGTGGATTGCAGAGTGAATTTCCCCTACTCTGAAATCTACTGGGTGATCGCTGTCAAAGCCATCCAGGGGGCAGGGTGGGGTGGGGGCGCATTCGCACCCAACGATCCCTGTGCATATTTTGGTTTCCAAGAGTCTTTCCTGGAGCCAAAACATGTGGAACATCAGGTGTGAAAGTGGTACCACTTAGCCATATTGTCATTTTCCCATCCATTTCACAGTTATTAGCTACTTCCATTTGCCCATAATTCCTTACCCATTTACTCCATAGTTGGTCCGTGGTTTCTAGTTTAACTCTGTTTTTCATTTGATACCTGGATAAAATCTGCTTTGCTATTGGTATTCCAAAATCTGAAAGTAAACTGGAAATGACAAAATGCAGAAAAACAGTAAGGTGGATAAATGGTAAGCCAGTTATGTGGCAACAGTAAATTGGTATTTTGGCTACCCAGTAATGGTGCAAACTGTATTTTGGATAGCTGGTTAACTGCCGTATGCAGTTACCAATCAGTCAACCAATTAGTTACCCAGAATTTCAATTACTAAATGATTATGGAATTAACTGTCCAGTTCATCTCTAGAAGAAATGCAACCTGCAACTTCTCAACCTCATGAATGTATCCTTGGCTCTCTTGGTGTTCGTCTCTCCCTTGTCTCCCACTCCCTTGTCTCTTTTAGATTATAAGCCCCTTAGGGTAGGGACCTGTCTAACTCTTGCTGCTGGAAGCTAGGAGTGAATGAGAGAGAATTGATCACTTTTCTGTAGCTCTTCCAAAATGTCCAGTACCACAGGAAACAAGGTAGCAGGTTAGACAGACCATTCTCGCTAGCGATGTGTGAACAGAACCAGGTTTGGATGTTTGGCTATTCGGTGGTTCGGGTTGAAATTTGAGTTCAGATTTAGTATTTGGTTCAGTCGGGCTCGGTTCAGTCTTTAGTTTGGTGCAATCAGGAACTGAAAATGACATTTGGTTTTTTAAATAAAGGGGAAAAAACTGAAAAACATATTTCTGGCTATAACATTTTTGTTTCTTATTCAATTTTGATGAAAGATTTGGAGATTGTACCCCCGATAGAGGGCACTATGTGTACTAAACTTCGGAACTATTAGATAAAGGAAACTGATTTCAGAAGCAATTGAATGTTGTGAGTTTAGCTAAAGCTCCATACACATTCATGGCTGCAACTTCTTTATCTTGCATCCAATGTTCATGAAACTTGTACATATTATGTCCCTCCATAAGTTTAATACTTCTACCAATTTTCAGGAAAAGGGGACAAAGGGTCCCAAGGGTATAAGCCATTAACCTGAAAATACATTTCCAGCTGTAACATTTTGATATTCCATTCTGTTTACAGGATATTTGGCAAGAATGTATCAAATACCTTTCCTGCCATTTCAGCAAATGTACAGGAGATTTTGATAAAGGG
>QEPC01001921.1:1655954-1709850 GCA_003113815.1 Sphenodon punctatus | reverse complement strand
TTGACTCTTTCCTAAACAGATGCTTCTGACTTCCCAGAAACAAGTGGGGGAGATATGTTGGGATGGTCCCAGCACAGAATGAGGATATTTGGTTGACATTTCTGTTGGCCAATTCGCATCACAAACCGATCTTATACCACAGTGACGTAAGAGAATCCCAGTTATAGGCCCCTTCTCTATATATGTTGTACAGGCATATAACATTGGGACCCTTTATAAAATCTTTCTGATATTTGGCAGAGATGATCATGAAAGTGTAATATATAGCCCTGCCAAATTCCATGTACACTGGTTGGACTACAAAGATGTTATAGTCAGACATACATTTATATGTTAATTGCTTATACCACCAAGACCCCTTTTCTAATCCTTCTGAAATTTGGCAAAGATAGTAAATATGGGAAGGGGTATAAACTGAACAATTTCACCTACATTAGATGTGATGCCAAAAGTTACAGCTAAGAATGTATATGTAGAATATTGCATAATACAATAAGTCAAGTGCTTCTAAAATTGGAAGCCTTTATCCAATCATTTCGAACTTTGGTACACATAATGCTTTATATTGGAGGTATAGGCACCCCAATCCTCATCCACATAGCGTAAATAACAAAAACGTTACAGCCAATAATGTGTTTTCCATTGAAACCAATGGAAATTCAATTCTGAACTCACTGAACGCATCTGAACTGAACGTTCAAATTCGAGTTCGGTTCGAACGTTTGGTTTGGTCACCCAAACTATTCGAGTTCAGTCCAAACTCCGAACTTCCGAACCGCGTTCGCCCATACCATTTGCCCAGAATGGTAGATTTGTTCTTTTGTGCATCTATCATGAATCTTTAACATTTTCATTATCCTAATTAAGTTGAGAGCTGATGCATGCAACAGTGGAGCAATTCTCAAGGCTGCAGACAGCACTAAAAATACCAAGAATTTCTATTAAAATATCTGTTTGGCAATTACATTAAAATGGCACTAATCCTGAGAAAGTTACTACTTTAAGCTTGCAAAATACAATTACCTATCAAAAGTTAAATAACACCCTTTAATAAGTGTCATAAATGGATGTTCTTGTTTGTGATCCTATCTTAGTCAACTGATTTTAAAGGCTCATTAATACCCATACCTTTCCCCACACCATAAGCATCATGTGGTGATACAGGGCAGAATTAACGTTGGTTAGGTAACAATGACACATTTTCATGTCTCTGAACCTTAACTCTCAATAGGGGTTCATTAAGACTTGTTTGGGAGAAATTATGACTACATTTCCATGAAGTATGTTACCTTAATTCACTGATAGGTAATCTCAACTGTAACTCCTTCTGAGAACCCATAGCCTCCATCCCATATAGGCCATGTATGGGTTTTAAGATCTGCTTTGGACCTTTCGTTAAGGATTGTAAAGCAGCCAATTCTCCCCGCCCCCCCCATTCACCAATCTTCTGAGAAGTGCACCCCACGACGCAATCCACAGCGGGGGGAATTTGTTGCGCCAACCCCTCTGCAAACAGACGGGACGTCTGAGCTTGCAAACCCCTGCTGCAGGGAGTTGTAAGCTGTGGCCGTGCTAGGGGGAGTTGCCCAGGCAACCCCTGCTGAATGGCGTGAAGGCAAGCACCAGTGATTGGCACCTCCACCCCACGTGGGGGTGGAGCCACCAAGTGTTTCCTTGCTTCCCTGCTCAGTCTAGGAAGAACAGGGAAGCAAGCGGCACCCACCCTCCCTCCCTTCATACTGTGGTGTCAACTGGTCGTGTTAGATGGGCCAGGAAGGAATTTTTGGCAATGAGTTTTGGCCTGGTGACCCTCTTGTTTTTTCGCCTTCCTTACAGTATGGAGTAATTCGGCTGGCCGTTAAAATGGGTGTCTGCTTGAGGATATTTTTTCTTTATGGCTGTTGTTACAAATTGTTGCACCCTTTGCGGGGGTCCAGTGTCTGTTCATATTTTAGCTTGAGATAAAATAGGAGTCCTCTCCATAAGAAGTGGGAAAGCCACGCATACCGCAATAGCAGGGTATGGCAAGCGGGGCTTGGCTCCCTGGAAGGGGTGACCTGCGAGGGTGGCAGGGACGTGTATGGTCCCCAATCTGTGGCGCACCTTCTCCTTACTCAGGTCCTGGTGGACCATGTCCCCTTTGTCTGCGGACAGTGATTGACAAAAGGGAGACGTTCTAGTTTTGGGGAGAGTCATCAAGGGTATATTGATATCCTCCCCTGCCGTTGTATGTTTTTGATACTGGACCCGGATCACACTAGGCGATGTCACCCCCATTATTTGGATTAATAAAGGGTGCAGCCACATTAAAATCCACACAATGGCATCCTGTCTCTTATTTGTGTGTCGAGAAGGTGATGAATCAGAAAGGCAAGTAAGAGCATGCTTGCTCTCTGGAGTTGCCAGAGATTTACAAGATGGAGAAAGAAAGTGTGAGGGGATTTACAGGAGAGAACTGGGGGAATGAGGAACAGGAAGAGCCTGGGGACTCCACTCCTTGCCCGTTGACAGTATTACTCCAGTGGACTTGATAAAAGCTTCTATGCTTGGGAAAAGGTCGCATAAAAAATAATAAATACCTATGATTTTTAAGTCACTTCCCTAATTTTGAGGGGTGGGAGGGGGGAGACACATGGTTTTTGGAATGCTGTGTGGTCCCCTTTCCTCAAGGCTGCAAGGAAGGTAGCTGACAGGTTTTCAGAGAACCACAGTCTCCAGACACAAGAATTAAATCTCCAGCAGGAGTGTTGGGCTCCTTGCTGAGGCTTGACAATTGATGGCCCTAACAGTTGGGTGACTAAGCACTCAGGCAGACACCATCCTTTAAACAGGAGCCAGCAAAGCTCATAAAGAGGAGGAAGCAAAAGTAAAGAGCTACCTACTTGCAGGAGACCACAGTTTCACTGGATCAGGAGTAGGACTTGGGAGGTGGCAGTGTTGGCAGCTCTCCAGGTTTGACCCCAAGACTCTGGGCTTTGACTGTGATTTTCTGAGCTCCAGGGGAAGCCCTGATTTCTCTGGGTCAGTCAGAGACACCCCAGTAACCTGGAGAAATTGGGGATTTGTGGTGTGGCAGGGGGCAGAAAGAGAGTAGGCCACAGAGATTTCCCCATCCCCTTTCCAACATGGGTTGTCCCTCTGGAGTGTTGTACCATCACAGTACTCTGTGAGGGGCTGGAAATGGGCATGACAGCCCTTTGCTCCACACCGCCTCTGGGTAAAGCTAACCGGGTGGAGGTTCCCCCTAGGAGGTGGGCCTGGTACAAAGCCTAGTGGGGTAGTTGAAACCACCAGTGCTGAAGAGACTAACTTCTGAGTAATAAACTGCTTCAAGGAGGGGAAATGTTGAGGAAGCCTGGAGAGTCTGTTTCTTTTTCTTTGAGAGACTCTGAGCCACAGAGCTGAGGTGGAAGCTAATGGGTCCAGCCAGCTGCTTACAGTAACTTTAAATACTACTGAAAAATTTGGGGCAGCAGCTTCAACTGGGATACACTAGCCAATGGGCCAGTCAGGCTGGCTTCAGCCACTTTGGAGCAGCTTGGGGAGCTGCACTGGCTTTAGCAAAGTCGGCAATGTCTGCTAATTGCCATTCTGAAAGCCCCAAACCTGTGGAGTTTGTGCCAATGGGGACCTTATGGCTTTTGCCATCTGTGTTTATTGCTGTAGCAGGACGTGCTGACAAGCAAGCTGATGACAGAGCAGTGAGAGCTCCCTAGTGGCTACCTTATTAAATCTGCTAGTTCTAATGACTTCTGCAAAAGGCAGTCCCTGTGATTGCATCTGCTAATGTGGCCGTCAATCTTGCTTTTAATAGTAGTTTTCCTGAGTAGGCCTGTAAATCCTGAAGCTCTTGATCAGTTTATATGGTATCTCCTTACGCTAATGATAGATTCCTGGGCCTCCTTGTAAATCTTTGGGCTGTTTGTACCTTCACTTAAATGGCTTCATCAATCCATCTAGATGGTCAATCCCTAAATATTATTATTAGCCCTTTTATTGATATACATCAAAACACTCATAAATCTCTTCAGGCTAAGCTTGGCCCTTCTACCCCATGTGTTTTTTTAAATCATGGACTGTTGGCCTGAGATTAGAGCAGGAATTTATATATATTTTTCCTGACCTCTTTTACACAGACTTTTTTCTCTCCAGGTGTTGGTGAGGTTAGGGGAAGGATGGGTAAATTCTCAGTATCTGACCATCTAGGGTCCCTTCAGGCTATTGATGTATCCTCTTGTTGCTGAGTTCCCAGATATCCGTTTATTAGAAGGGAATTAAGCTCCATTGTGTCCTGTATTTTTGGCATTTTGATTTGACAGTCCTAGGTTATTCCCCAGGCACACACTGCCACAGAAGGCCCCCTCCATGTCTGTGGGAAGCAGGGTTGTCACAATTCAGCCAGACAGCCTGGAAGCTGGGGATATTTTATTTAATGTCCAGGTTGGCAAGGGTAGTTTAAGTTATTTTGTTGCTCTAGGCAAGTTCGGCCCTTTGCTGCTGAGTGAAATTGACCAGGGGAAAAGGAGCCCGCACAATTTCTTCTAGCCCCTACTCAGTGCTGGCTGGGCTCACTGTTCTTTACATGACAGATGGGGAATAGGGAAATCCATCCAGGGGATTCTCTGTCCCACCACAGATGAGGATTCCTGTTCCATGCAGCAGCTCTCTGATGGGGAGCTGAGGCCAGCCGGAACTGATAGAGGTTTTGTGAAATTGATCAGGCTCCCATTTGTTTTGTCAATTTCATGAGCCTCAGTCATTCAGTGCCTGGAAGTAGCAGCAGTGCTCTATTCAACCCCTTTCCCCTTGCCTACCCACGATGCAATGTACGCAGCTCAGGATTTGCACTGTAGGCTGGGAGAAAGTGATGCTGTACTGCTGTAGTGCAACCCCCCAAGGTTTTGCCACCCCTCTTGCTCCTCCTAATTCACTGCACTAATCTGGTATTGGGGGTTGAAAGACCCCAAGTTTGTCATAATTGGAAAAAAGCACATGGGATATATTGAATATTTTAAAAGGAATGCTTTCAAAAACATGACATTTTATTAAATATTACTTGCAACAGAGAGAGAGTTCACTATGCAGGGAAGATATTTGGGGGACTAGCCGAGTCTCAATGCAGGTCGACACATCACACACTAAAAGTATTGGGTTCTAACTGATCCTGGTTTCCAGGAACCTAAACCGGTGTTAGAAACGATAAACTATAATAATAAATTGTACATTCTAAACTATCTAAAAAGGAAACCAACATTTAGAACAGGAAAACTATAAATGTATAAGGACAGTTGCATTATGAGACTCATGCAGTTGCACTATTGGAATAGAAGGATGAGACAAGCAGTTGGTGGATGAAGAATGGTGGGGCTCTGCCCTGCCTCCTGCCTCCCCACCCCTGCCTCTCCCTCATTCCCCTCTGCCCAACTCAAAGGCATCTCAGCTGTGAGTCAGTGGGGGAGGGAAGGGGGGGCGAGGAGGAGGAGGAAGAAGCAGGGGTGGGCTCGGACCACTTATTGCCTTTACTGCACAAGTGCCGGGGAGGACATTTGCGCAGTAAAGGGAAGGGGTTGAAGACAGGGGCTGTTTAGGGTGGGGGCTCTCTGAGGCTCCCAATGCAGGGTTTCCAGGCGATGAGTCAGACCACCTCAAGCCAATAGCAACCACAGCAGAGGGGAGGACATTGGAGTGTCACTGTCTTCCTGGATGCTACTGAAAGCCACACGTCCATCCCCCAGAGACCAACATGGCTGCTGGACTTGGCAGCCAGGATAGGAATTACCAGTGAGTCCTCCTCCCTGCCTCTCCCCTCCTCACCGCTCTCCATTTGTACCCCTCCCTGCCTCTCCCCTATCCTGTTTCTACCCCTTCCCTCCTCCCTGCCTTCCCCCTACCCATGTTTGTCTCCACCTCCCCTCTGTTTCTATCCCTCCTTTCCCTCCCTGCCTGAAAGTCCACCAGCTGCCATTGGGATGGGGCATGGTCACAAACTATGACCTTTGACCATACAATGCTCTTTGCCTGACTCTTTTCTGTTTTAAGAAACCATGGAAACTATTTATTCTTCACTTAAGTGTTAGCAGTTCTCTCTGTAAATGTTAATGGTGATCTGGAGACAATGGAAACAGAACACGCCCCTCAAGTGTGAACTGTTCTATCTATCTTCCCACTACCAAGTAAGACAGTTCATGTGTGTGATACCTGTGCCATTTCCCAGAATCTTTTCAGACCAACTGAAGACTTCCCAACAAATCAGTTTCACATTTTAGCTTTCATGCAATTCTTTTTACTGAAACATCGTGTGCATATATGGTGTAATTGCTACATGGGGTCTCAAAAACCCAGACATCTTACTGGGGCATTGTTTTGAAAATACAAAACCCACTGGAAGTATGATGAAAAGGTCTACTCTGAAAGATTCTCAACATTGTAGCATAACTGTTGCATCAACATAAAACTGTGATGCTGGGAAATGTGAGTTATTACTTGTGGCATAAGTGACCGCCAATGACTTTGAAGTAAAATTACTCTTTACACAAAAGCATAGTATGTATGGAAAAAGCAAAACAAATGCTAAAGGGCTGCCCTTATCATAATTTGAGACTACTTAAAGAATAGATACCCTTCTAGTGAGATTTGGTAGGGTGATGAAACCAATGCAGAATAATTGACCCAAGTCTAGTTTGAGAATACCCAAAGAATGAAGCAGCAAAGGTTTGATAAAAAACTTTTAATGTATACTTATGTACCCCCTTGGGGGTCAGAGAGACCCCCCAAACCTGCAAGTTAAATTTACCACTCTAGACTGCCACCTACCCAGGGCTGGCCCTATGGAAGGCATGGTGTGGGATAGGGCTGGGAACAAGGGACCCCAGGACGGGTAGTGGCTGGAATGCGGCCCTGAACAGCTGATAGCTGCAGCAGTGAAGCACCGCACCACTCTTTCCCCTATTCTGGAAGTGTTCCCCCCCCCCCCGCTACCCCCTGCCTTGCTGCTCTCTCCTGGAAGTGCTCCCTCCCTGCTCACAGCTATAGAGTGCTGTGCCATGGCAGTGTGTAGTGATGTTAACAGGAGACCCCCCTCCCACTCATGACTATTGTGGGGTGGGTACCCCAATATCCACCATTCCTTAAACTTTGGGGGTAATTAGCTTAATGACTTAAACCGGGGTCTCCTCGTGTTCAAAAGGATCAAGCTGAGGACAGTACATGCTACAGGCAGTTTATGTATCCTCCCCAAATAGAAAGAGAGAGAGAGAGAGAGAGACAGGTGTTCAATAACAACAAGTTTATTGCTATACAAAACAGAGAAACACAGCCACGGTCTGGCTGGTGGGATTTAAAAGGGGAAAATACAAGCGGCTTGCGGGGAGTATGGTAAGAGAAGGAGGGGGGTGTCTGGTGTCGGCTCAGCGATGGGGAGCAAGAGAACGCGGACGAGGGAGAGGGGGAGAGAGAGAGGGAGAGACAGGGCTTCCCCAGTTGGCTGGGAAAGTCTGGACCTGTGGTTACCTTGCCTTGCCTGTTGAGACAGGACAGGTGGTCCACGGATCCAGCAGAGTTTAGGGGATGGAGGAAAAAAGAAGGGGCAGACCAGAGTCTGGGAGATCTCTCAACTCAGACACGCACAGAGTGACCTGCACGTATCTGGGTCTCAAGATTTCTCAAAGGTTGAGGCGAAAACAAGGGGCAGTTATAGGGTACTAAACAAAGGGTTTTGGGAGGCTACGCAGGATCGTTGGGGATACTCAATGGGTTAACGAGGGGAGACGTCACAACTTTTGCTTCCATTACAAAGGTGACTCCAAGATATGTAAAAGGTCTCTTTGACACACAGGGTAAACTGTAAACAAAAGGGGGAGGGAGGGAGGGAAGGAAGGGCTAATGACAGACTTTAGGGTACAATAAGTGTGTGTCTGGTTTCTCTTGGGGAATACGGAGATAGGATGTTGCTGCTCTGAGTCATGGCTACCAGTCCTTTGTCACAACAGGGTGAGCCTGTCTCCTTAATGACTCCATTCTTTATTCAGAGGGCTTTCCCTTCCAGTCTTTTTCTCAACGTTAGGCTGGTATTTTTCCATGAGTGGTCCCTTTTGGCTAGGAGCTAGGGTGGCTGGTCCCGATCCTTATTTTCCATGCCCCCCCTCCTCTTGCATCCAGTGTGGGGCTTTTCCCCAAGCCTCCTTGCCCTTGGTTACCCCTGTGGGCTTTGCCGACCCCTGGGTCCAAGTTAGTTGGCTATCACAAGGGGGGGGTACATCTGTTCTGGGGGAGACCAGGGGTCCTGGCTAACAGTGGGGGTGGCACCACTGCCCCCCTCCTTTCCCAAGACATGCTACAGTACAGCATAGTCCTTCTATGGTTCTGACCAGGGCTTCTGTGAAGAGGGAAGGGTATGTCTGGGAGAGGGGGAAGGGAGCAGTGTGGTGCTGCACTGCTGTAGCTACCAGTAGGGTGTGAGGCCCTGCTTATCCAGAAATATGCCCCTTCCATCTCAGGACATTTTCCCATTCCCCTTTCCCTGTGGGGTTTGGGAAAGTTACCCTGGGTTGTCCTGTGGTAAGGCCAGTCCTGCACTTCCATCTGCAAAGCAGTAAAGTTGGGGATCAGGCCCTACATTTCTTTGTACTTTATCATATAGAATCAGTCAAGAATAAAAAATGTAGAGCCTGATCCTATATATGCCTTGCCCTTGGAGATCAATGAGAAGCTTCTTTTGAGGAAAAACTACAGGATCAAGGACCTGATCCATACCTACTGAAGTCAACAGGAATCTTTCCATTTATTTTAATAATTTTTGAATCTCGGCCTTTAGTCGGACTTACTAGAGCAGGGGAGTCTTAAACTCTAGGTCACAGCACAAGGTGTGGTTATGTTACTTTCTACCAACTATGAATACGTTCATAATTCTGATTCATCTATGGAACATATCTTTGCTATGTGGGGTTGCAGGATTATGTTTATCTCAAACTGGGATGTCACAAATTTGGGAACCTCTGTTTATAGTGTGTCAAAGCTTTTTGATCCTTTTGTTAAAAGGGCAGGATATTTTCTTCTTCCATAATGCACTCAAGCGGGTGCACTCGCTTTAGGGATATTAATGTTTCCAGAAGGTTTAATACCCATCCAGAACTGACCAAGTGTCTCAGGGTTTTGATACCACACTTCTAAATTTGGATGATACTCTGATTTTCCTGGGTTAGTCCAGAGCATCACTAGAATCTTTTTCTAGGTGGTGGGTAAGTAAGAAAGGTAAGGTGTGATGTGTTGACGCTGTCTCACTCTCTATGGAGCGTTGCGATGTCATGACTTTCTCTCAGTGAAGTGTAGCCATCTCAGAAAGGGACAGGAGAGTTCTTTTGCTTCACCCCCTTATTGGCATGGCCCCTTCCCCTTTCAGGTCCACAAGTTTGGGAATGTGGCAACTGTAGTTGTGGTTGTGTTGGGGGAGGAGGGGGGTCTGTCTTATTTTTTTTAAAAACAACAACAAAAACCCTCAGATTCACACAAGATTTCTGACTACTTGCAAACGTTGTCTGGAAAGATCCAATTTCCTGACAACCCTACTTGTAAAAGCTTTGACTGAAGTCACTGTGGCACTGTGCTAAAGCAGATTGCTTCACTCATTCTGACATTTAAGACAAAAACATGCTGTTTAATCAAATGCCAGGGTTTTATTAAATAAATATTTCACTCTTTTTATAAAAAACAAACAAACACAGAGGGGGAACTCAAGATGGGCTAAGCAAAGAGGGTTCATGTCTTCTCCCATCTTGTTTCCATTTTCTACAAAGTTCCTATCCAAAGAGAATTATTTATGGCCATTGGAACAGATTCCCTAAAATTAGTCATGGACGCAAAAAATAACTGCATACTAGCTGTTAGTTTTCTATAGAATAATGTCCAGATACTTTCCCCCACTTGGTATTGTTTGCCAGGATCTAAAGAGACAGGATAGGGAAAAAGAATCTGGACTGGCCTTCTATGTATTTGGTATTTTATGCAAAATGGGTTTGTGGGTTATTTTCATCCTCCTTTTATGAACAGGTTTTAATAGATTATTGTTTTAAAATATGGTTTTAACTTTATTGTGGTTTTATCTAATTGCTCTTGTAAGCTGCCCCGAGCTGCCTGTGGCAGGAGGGGCAGGGTAGGAAAACCATTAAAATAAATAAATAAAATAGACCTAATTGTGCTTCGCAATTACACCTTTGCAACATGGTGACTTTCAAAGCTTAGACATTTTAAAATACTAGCCGATAGCTAAGAATTAGGAAGATCATTGGGGACTGAAAAGTTGTAAGAGTAGTGTTCCACCTAGGGGAGGTGGCCAGATGTTAAAGGTTTTTTACTTCAAACTTGGGTGAGGATTGAATGAGATGTCCCCTTCGCCGCCGCAATGGCGACGACGGGGTAATTGTCCCACCCCCTCCATGAGAGGGGAGGAGACGGGACAGCGAGTTGCCGGCGGAGTGCGTTAGAGCGCTCCGGCCGGAGAGGTTGTTGCCAGGCAACCTGGCGAGCGGGCGTGAAGGCACGCCGCGCCGAGACGGGGAACGAGTCCCGCCCCCTTTAGAAGGGGCAGCGAGGTTCCGGGCCGCGTGGGCGGCAGATCGACTGGGGAGAGCGGGAAAGCAGCCCCACCCACCTCACCTCTAGCACTGTGGTAGCTACTGGTTGCCCTTAGGGAGCCGAAGGGGAATTTTAACAACTAACCTGATTTAGGGTCGTTTGTTTTGCCCCTTCAACAGTGCAGAGTAGGCTAAATAGGATTTGATTGGCAATCGGTAATTGGCTACCAACTAATTATAAATGACTGATCTGGAAATGATACTCAAACTAATTTGACAACATACTTACAGACATAGGTACGAATTGGAGGAATTGGACTAAGAGAATTATACTGTACTAATGGGTATAATTGTCGCACTCAGCGGGGGTCCAGTATGGTTTAGTAGGTTAATTAGGATAGGAATTGATTAAACGAGTTATCTCCTTAAGAGATGGGGAGGTGACACCCAGTGCTAGGCGCAGGCAGCACTCACTGGGGTTATTCCCCTGGGAGGGGTACTGCAGTTCGGCCAGTAAGTACCTGCACGGTCTGCTGGCTTAGCGGGTACTCACCTCCTTACTCAAGCCCACTGTTGGGACGCTCCCCCTTTCGGCCAGAGCCAGGGTGCTGTCGAAGGGGAGCCTTATTTGTGTTGGAACTGGCACGGGAAGGCACATCCCAGCCAGTGCCGAGTTTATAAGAATCAGTTAGCTAATCATACTGGACCCATATTGCTCGTGCAATCACCCACCGTCTTTGAATTGGTTGAATAAAGAGTGTGGCCTGATTTAATCCAGCACTTGGTCTCTGTGTCTTATTGGGGGGTGCGGCGACAAGTGTGTGTTCGGTTCCTCCCCTGGAGGATTAAGTCTTCATGCAGCAGGGCTAAAGGGGGTTCTGTGTGAAAGGACAGACATGACACTAAAGCAGCTGCTTAGGTACATGGCTATATTTGCAAGCTTTTATCCTGCTTAGTTTTCTAGTTTTGGTGGTGGTTTATTTACAGTATCTTATATTTATTGGTCTTGGGGGCAGCAGGATGTTTGCAAAAGCTATTCTTGGTCCTTAGCAAATCATGGTTCCTCCTGAGCTCCCTGACGTCTGGCCTATAAACTGTTTGCAATAAGGTGACTTACCTCTCTTACAAGGCCACTATAGTTTGGCTCCCAGCTCTAACTTACGTAGCAACCTGTCACAATTATTGTACTTCCAGGACCTGCTTGGAATCTGATTCTTTAGACTGTGTAAGAATGGCCTATCTGGGTAAAATAAATTAATCAAACAGCAAAATAAATTATTAACCTTGCTGTGTATTATATGTCTTCCAGAGGGAGAAATATTTCTGGATTGCTAAAAATCAACCTTCTGGTGAGAAGGGGCCTAAAAAAGAATACAGTGAGCAATTTACATGTTACATTCCAGACTCTGTTGAGGACTACTAGATTCAGCAAACTTTGACACATGCTGTTCTGTGTACGTGGGCTAGCTTGTAGGTTGTCACTGCATCCACCAGTGGCTACCCAAGGAGCTGCTATGGGGCATGTTCCAGCAGTGGTGGTGGAAGGTCCTGAATGTGCTGGCTTGTTGCTCCCCAGGTCTAGAGCTGAAATAGAGAGTTAATCCCATAGCCGAAATTAATACTCAAAACTCTGCTTCGCTAATAGGTTAACTAATTGGTAACCACACGCCACAGCAGTTAACCAATTAAGCAAAATACTGATTAATACCATCTTACCGTTGCCGCATAACTGGTTTACTATTCTTCTGTGTTCGGTCATTTCTGGTTTATTTCCAGACCAATAACAAAGTTGAATTCACAAGATGTGAACCAAGTATCCAATGGAAAACAGAGTTTAACTTGAAACCAGGGTCCAGGGGGTGAGGGTAAATAGGAAAGGAATTATGGGCAAAAAGAACTAGGCAGGAACTATGGAATGGACAGGAAAACGGTAATATAGTGGCATGGTAAATGGTACAGCGTGGTGTTGTAGTTAATCCATCAAATAATACACAGGTACTTCTTAGTAACTGATTATTGTCAGTGTGCATTGGCTACCGCGCATACCATGGTTACCAGTTACCCTGCAATTAACTGCTTCTGCTTTACCAAGACCTGGGCGGTGAAGCCAGGTCTTGGGGAGTAGCAAGTGGTGGTGGCAACAGCAGCTGGAGCAGTGGTGGCTTGTTGCCACTCTTGGGGAACTGCCACTGTGCTGCCGCTTCCTGTTCCCCAGGACCTAGGTAAGTGTAGGGGGATGGGGACAAGTGGAAAGGCATGGTGGTGTCAGCAGCTGTCTGCTGCTGCCATGCTCTCCCCACTTGTCCCCAGTGCGTCTCAGAAGCTACATGCTGGTGCTTCTGGGCTCACCATAGCTGGCACATACCGCGATTCTAGGGTTTTTAAATGCACATGATACTGGCATGCACCTAGCATATCATGTAGGAATTCCCTGTGAAAAATTTATTCTAGAGCCTTGATATCTGTTTGAACAAATGGAGTCTGGTGGGAAGTGTCCCTGAAATTCTATTTTGAAATACACCTTTAAAAGCAAAGCAAGTAATTCTATGTAGCGAGTACCTGGACTATTGTAGCTTGATTTCCTAAATGAGGAGAATAGGAGTCCACAAAGGTCAGTGGGATTTGTGAACTACAAAAGGGCTATGCTTCTGCTCCAGGTGCATCTGTTATAAAATATTGTGTCCTTACTTACCTTTGGGCCTTCATTCATCATCTGCTTCAAGATGATTGAAAAGAGAAAAAGAAATTAGCCTGTAGGCTCCAATGTTGTTAAGGGAGGAACAAAATGCTTGCCTCAATATAAATCAATGAGATTTTGGACTGCAAAAGGGGCAGCTATCCTGCGAATGGCACCATTTGCACATGTGCAGAATGACTGTTCTTTCCAAAATGGCACCAGTACTGCTGGCACCATTTTGGAAAAGGGCTACATATGTGCAAAACAGCTCCAGCAGCCATTTTGCACATGCACGCTGTGGCGTAGGGACATCCACAGCACGTTGTGGTGAGGGAGCCTGCCAGAGGGCTCCTCCACAGAGGCGGAACCCTCTAGACCTTCAGTCAAGCTTGCCAGACCTTCAATAAGCCCTCCAAGGCTGGTAAAGTACCATACCAGAGCCCCGGAGGGTGGGGGTAGGTAAAAGAACCAGCCTGTGGGGGTAAATTGGTTGGATGGGGGGTAGATTTAATTATGGGCCCATACCCATACCTGTCATTTTTTTTAAAAATAATAATTAATGTACCATAACCAATCTGCACCTAAATATCAGTGCGGGTTGACATCCCTATCTATTTTGGACCCCTACTTGTCTTTGAGTCCTCTGTCCCAGTTCCAAAATTGGCCTGTGGGATCACAAGTTAAGGAGAAAGAAACCAAGCTAAAACCCCATTATTTTTTGCCAAAACAGCAAGTGTTTCTATGGGACCCAGCCAAACCACTGTTTTATGTTGTTGTGCTCCCTCTGCTGGCTGTGCACAGCAGTTACCTATATTCTTAGTTCAAAAAACCTTTGATTTAAGAGAGAAGTTAAGCTCTTACAAATTCAGCCATCTTCCAAAAAGCATGAAAATTGTAAGTTAAGGCTTCTGCCTACACCATGTAAGCAGTAAAGATGTGTACAGTCTCGCATATTATGCTCACTTACAGCTTATGCTCCAGGCATCCACACTTTGCCTTGCTCTTTCAGTCCCAATCCTCTTGCAGCTTGCTGGCCCCTGCTTTCCCTGTGCACTTTTATCTGGGTTGGGGAAAACAGGAAGGATGTGGAAAGCAGAGGCTACTGTTAGTTTGCATCCAGATTATAATGGTTGGGGGTTTTTTTTAGTCGACCTCCCAGCTTCTTTGGAATTTTGGATCCTCCCCCCTCTTCCTTTGTTTCAGTTAAGCATCTGACTGTATTGTTTTTTTCTGCCCATTAAGGGCTACTGGTATTCACAAACCCCCATTACTTCCAATTGGTATTCTTGTTGTCTCTGCTGTTTCCAGTCGTCATTCCTTGTGCCTTGCTAGTACACCTACTGGGGAGTTTGCTTGGCAACTGGAGCAGCTAGCAAGTGAGTTTCTCTCAGTCTAGCGCTGTCCTATCCGTAGCATGAAATAAACTCCCCTGGCATCCGTACAATAGCTTGCAATAAATGCCACTCAGGTTCGTACAATAGCCTTCACGAAAGCTTAATATTTCCTCATGTTCAATAGAATGTTAGTGAAACAAGTAGTAGGAAGCTGCTTTTCTCATTCACTCCATTTGCCAAAACAGGCACGCCAAAACATCGGAACATCAAAGCTATACAATGGATTTTCAAAAACTAAAAACACAAAATCAATTAAGGCGACACTTGAATTTTCAAGCGTTGCTAGATTTCTTAATACTGCTTCCAGAACTAAGAGCATTTTTAGACAAGTGGGGGAATCTAGCCAATTGACAAATCCACTCTTTAGAAAGTCACACGGGGAGCGTTTACATGCACTGGAAGTCACCAGCCACCATTGAAAACAACAGTGCCCGGTAGCTCTCGCATTATTTTTAAAAACGGATTTTTTAAAACCAATTTACAAATCCAGTTTTTAAAATAATGTGTCAGCCGCCGGGCGCCACTGTTTTCAATGGCGACTGGTGACTTCTGGTGCATGTAAATGCTCCCCACGTGACTTTTTAGAGTGGATTTGTCAATTGGCTAGATTCCCCCGCTTGTCTAAAAATGCCCTAAGTCGCCATGAGCAAAAATAAAATCGCATGTGGAGCAAATGTCATTCTGCCTCCAAAATTCAAACATCTATAACTTTCTTGGTTTTCATCTGATTGCCTGAAATTTGGCCAGATTATACCCCTGATCAAGTGATCCTCCCTACCAAATTTTATGGTGATAGGAGAAATCATCTTGATAGAATGTTTGACTTTAACAGAGACGTACAGCCACCATAACTCTGTAATTTGCACAGATCTGCTGATGCAATTGGCATTAGCAAGAAATTAAATGGAAACCATATGTTCCAACCTTGCAGGTAGGTGAAAGAAGCCATTGGGACTTTGCCTTGGACTAGAGACAAGACCTACAGTAGTTAGTTAAGGTGACTCCAGTGCCAGGTCCAGGGAAGTTGGAACCCTGTGTGAAATGGTGGGCCCCTTCCTAGCATAGGAATATTTGACACACACAATGACTGGTTCATAAATGTTACTGTAAGTATGTTCAATTAAGGATCCTGATATTACAGGAACCATGAGTCTGTATTTTATACACATTGTTATTTTTTTAATTCTGGGCTTCATGCAATAGGGTGCCCTTCCTGAATCACCAGGCTGGGGTTCCCTGTGTTCAAGGTTCTGTGGTCCTATATTTTATTTGTTTCTGACACACACCTTATCATTTAAAGCTTATTCATGGACCCTATGGACTGGAGGCCCCTGTGTTCCCCAGCACATGCGGCCCTGTGCAGTCACAGTGTGCGCTATTCTACATCTATCCCTGGATTGGTGGGTACCTAATATCTGTCTGCAAAAAAGGTTTGCATGGCACAAAAAGTTGGCATCAACTCACCAAATAAAAATCTGGCAAGACAAAAGGCATCTCCTTAACTACTTTGTCTATGAGAGTTCAACCCACAAGTGATGGATTTTAGCGATTTTTATCTGCAAAAAGTCGTCAAACAAGTCACAGCAAGCATTAGATGACTCTGGATCTAGGCAGAGGGAGGCTGGACTGACCAGCCCCCTCACCACCCGGAATAGCTCAGCTGGACGTGACTTAGCGGATGCAATGAGGGCAGCAAAGAAAACCTTCATTACTGCCTGCACAGCCAAAGCATAGGTACATAACCAGACTCTGTCACAATCGGTCAACTTCAGTATATGAACAACGCCACCATCACTCTAACTGCCGCCCTTCCTGTTTCATCCGCCGCAGTTCCTCCATCTACCATGGGGATCTGCATTGTCGGCAGTTTGGGAGTGGATGCCTAGGAGGCATATGGTCTGGCCTCAATCAAAACAGAATTCCAAAAGGCCACAAGGTTATTGAGTGAACAATGCCATTGAATTTTGGCAATTGCACATGCACAGTCGTGCTAATATTGCTTCAGTGACATAACTGGGAAAAAAAGAACAAAACTGAAAAAACCAGCCCCAAATAATTGAAACCGAAATCTGAGGAAGCATAAATGGATACCAGTTAATACCTGAACTGCCATTTTTTGTTTGAGTAGGGTATACTTGGATTTATCTGCTTTTTTGGGTACTAATTAATTTCAGCTCTATTTGAGTTCTGTCCTGCACTACTGAATATTAATTCACACTGAAACTCAGACATTTATCTTGCCATCTATGAAGCTAAAAGTAACAATGTCAAGTAAATGCAATAATACTTAGATCTGTATAGCCCTTTTCTTCCCTTGCCCCTCCTTACTCACAGACATACGTCTCATTGTTCATTCAAGAGGGAACAGGCCCCAAAGCTGTAGTATAAATTTTCCCCTTTCCTGAACTCTGGAGCTAGTAAATTGGTTTGCCATTTCTTCTGGAAGCATTGTTTCTCTCTGGAGCTCTCATCATTGTTTGGAAGTACAAGCATCAAAGACCTGCTTTCCAACTAAATGAGACTACAGTTAATCTTTTAGACCCATTGACACAATCAGATACCACTGAACGCAACAGTTGATTAAAAATACACAGTGCCAGATTGGACATGCCCTTCCAGAGAGAAAATAACATGAGACCTAATTAGTCAATTACCAGGAATGGAAACAGTAATCAGCATTTTCTTTACCTGTTTAAATTTAATATAAGTATTCCAGATAAAGGATTGTTTAGGGGATTGACAGGGGAATACTGCACAAAAAGTCATTCTTCTTAAGACTGCTGATCTGAATCTAATTCAGCTCAAAGCAGTTATATTCTAGATAGTTAAGTCCAAAGTAGGCTGTGAAGAGTTACAGAATAATCTCACTTGACTCAGAGACTGGGCAATAAAACGACTGATGAACCTCAGAGTTTATAAGTTCAAGGTGATGCCCACAGGAAAAAATAATCCTAACTATACGTACACAATGCTGGGCTGGGACTTTCATCCCTGCCCCCACCCTCTTCAGGACTTTAAAGAGTGCTGCCTGGCCTGCAGGTGGCAGCCATTTGCCAGCCATTGGGGTTGGATACTGTTTTTAGGTTGTGGTGAATATTTTTGTGGCCCTGGGTTGTAACATAGCATTTATTGGGGGTGAATTACCATTGGGTGGTTATGATTGGGTGATTGGATGTGGCAAGGCAGCATATTTGGTTGCTTAGTGGGGGAGGCTTGGTTTGGGGGTGGGGTTAAGTGAGGGGTGGGTTGATTTGGTTGGGTTTGTGTTTTTGGTGGTTGTGAGGTGGGTGTGTGGAGATGTCCCTTTCCCCGGTGAGAGCAGGGGAGGAGAGGGAATGGGTTAGGGTGGGTGGGACTGTTTCCCCTAGTGAGAGGGGGGGCTGTGGTCTCAGGGAGGGGATTGTGCTTCATTTGGTGAGAGTGAGGGGTGGGGGGGAAGGGGATCTCCTTCACTGGGGAGGCGGGACAGCCAAGGAGAGGAAGTTCTGGGAGGTGGGCCCGCCAGGGGGATGACCATGGCTATTGGGGTCATGACGGGATGGGGGAGGTATAGTCCATGGGGTGGTGGGTACCAACAGGGAGGTGGAACAGGTGCTTGGTGCCAGTTCCCCTCTCCCCAACCTCGCAGGCAGAGGGTGTGGTGGTTCATGATCAGAGGGCCCCCAGCTTGAAGCTGTTGCTCCTTAATGTGAGGTCAGTTGCAAATCATCAACAATCAGGGAGTTGATCCTGGATTGTGCAGCTGACCTCATGTGTATTATGGAGACCTGACTGGACACTGAGTTGGGGGCCTTTTTTGGCTGATCTGGTGCCAGCCGGGCACTCAGTGCAATATCAGCCATGGCTGGAGGGATGGGGGCGCAGTGTACCCATTATTTTTAGGGATTCATGGTCCATCAGGAGGTATCAGTGCAGTTAATGGTAGTCTGTGAGGGTCTCCATCTTGTGGTTGATTTGGTGGGAGACAGTTTGGGAGTGCTGCTGGTGTACCGTGCACTTACCTTTACAGTGGCATCTCTACATGCTCTGATGGAGCTGGTGTCGGAGGTGGTGTTATGGTCCCCGAAGACAATAGTCTTGGGGGACTTCAACATCCACGCCGACACCAGTCTCGACGGGGCGGAGCATGAGTACATGGCAGCCATGGCAACCATGGACCTGTCTCAAGTTGTCATCAGTCCAACACACAATGGAAGACACATCCTTGCCCTGATCTTCTGCATTGGCCTTGAGGCAGGGGATATGTTAGTGGGCGAGGTGTCAGCAGAGCCCTTGTCATGGACAGATCATTACCGCCTGCGGGCCTGTCTCCCAGTGCACGTCTACCCCTGGAAGGGTGTGGAACCAGTTTGATTGGTTCACCCTCAGAGACTGATGGAACCTGAGAGGTTCTAGAATGCTCTAGGGGAGTTACCCTCTGATCTTGACAGCCGTCCACTCGATACCTCATGGTTTTGTGTGGAATACTCTGCTGACTGAGGCCATCAACGAGATGGCTCCTAGTTGTCCATTCCCTGGGCATAGGCATTGCAGGCCCCCATGGTTTTTGGAGGGTTTGTGGAAGCGGAAGCAAGAAGGGCTGCGGTTGGAGTGCTGGTGGCACTGGTCTCATGCTGAAGCTGCTCGATTGTGGCATAGAACCTGTTTATAAGCCTATGCCATGGCTGTCAGGACAGCGAAGAAGGAGTTCTCGTCAAATGCAGCTTTTCCGGGTGGTGAGGGGGTTGATCTGTCCGGCCTCCCTTTGCCTGGAACTTGAGTCTTCCAGTGCCTCCTGTAACATGTTTGTTGAGTACTTCATGAATAAAATCACTCTGATTCATCATGACTTCGTCTCAGCATTTATGACACTGGGAGAACCAGAGGTTATGGAGGCTCCAACTTGTTCAGGTTTGTGGGAACTATTTCAGGGGGTGACGCGGATGTTCTGGGGACTGCTAGAGCCACATTTTGTGCCCGTCCTGGCTGGTCAAGGATAGGAGACATTGGGGCCGTTGCTGATGACTGTTGTCAATGTCTCCCTGTGGGAGGGCAGGGTGCTGGACTGCCTCAAAGAGCTGGTGGTGCAGCCCCTGCTCAAAAAACCATCACTTGACATTGACTCCCCCACTAGCTATTGGCCAGTCTCTAACCTTCCCTATTTATGGAAGGTTATTGAGCGGGTGGTGTCTCAGCAGCTGCAAGAGCATCTGAACCGCAGTGGTTTTCTTGATGACCTTCACTGGGAACTGGATCAGGGCTATTCAACCCTGTTAATCCTATTAGATCTGTCAGCTGCATTTGATATCGTTGATCATGACATGTTAGTGACTCGCCTGTGGGACTATGTTGGGGTGGGTGGAACCGTTCCTGAATGCTTCCGCTCCTTCCTGGCTGGGAGAACACAGCAGGTGGTAATAATCGGGGATTGTTCATCTTCTCCCCAGGACTTCACGTGTGGCATTCCGCAAGGTTCTATTCTGTCCCCTCTCTTGTTCAATGTGTATATGCAGTCACTCGGTGAGGTCGTGAGATGGTATGGGGTATGGTGTCATCAGTACACTGATGACACCCAGCTCTACCTCTCCTTTTCATCCAGCCCGGACCCGGCAGTCTTTGTGCTTACCCAATGTTTGGCAGCTGTGGGAGATTGGATGAGGGCGAACTGTCTGAAACTAAATCCTGACAAGATGGAGGTGATGTTGGTGGGGACGGGGAGGTGACATCCCCCATCATGGATGGGGTTCATCCCCCACTGGTGTCTCGGGTCTAGATTCTGGGGGTACTTCTCGATCCACAGCTTCGCCTGGATCTCCAGGTTGAGGCTGTGGCAAGGAGTGCTTTCCGCCAATTACATCTGGTGGATGACTTCGGCCAGATATCTCTGACCTGGCCACTGTCATCCATGCCTTCATCACCTCACGATTAGACTATTGTAACACGCTCTACATGGGGCTACCTTTGGTGTGGTCTGGAGACTGCAGCTGGTGCAAAATGCGGCAGCCCGTCTCCTTACGGGGACCTGTCACCGTGAGCACATTACACCAGTGCTCCGAGCTCTGCACTGCCTGCCGATAGTCTTCCAAGCCCAATTCAAAGTGTTGGTGCTTACCTATAAAGCCCTATATGGTCAGCGCCCCTCCTAACTGTGCGACCGCCTCACACTCCATGTCCTGATCGACCCCAGCAGTCTGCCGAGGGCGTCCTTCTTGGTGTCCCCTGGGTGGCGCGAGGGGCTACAGTGGAGAGGGTGTTCTCGGTGGTGGCACCAGGTTGTGAAACTCCCTTCTGGTGGAGGCCTGGGTGTCCCCAGACCTTGCCTCATTTTGGCAAGACCTGGCTGTTCCGCCAAGCTTTTGGTGAGGTAGGCGAGTGAAGGGGGGTGAGGATGGCTGGGGAGGATGGTTTTTTTTTTATTCGTCCCTTTTATGTATTATATATATTTTTTAAAATATTTTAATTTTTGTAAGCCACCTTGAACTGCTTAGGCAGGGGAGGCAGGATATAAATGTTGGAAATAAGTAAGTAAAGAAAGAAAGAAAGAAATGCTGGGCTCTAAATTGGGTGTTACCACTCAAGAAAAATATCTTGGAGCTATGGTGGATACTTTATTGAAAATATAAGTTCAATGTGCAGCAGTGGCCAAAAAAGCAAACAAAATACTAGGAATTAGAGAAAGGGATAGAAAGCAAAATAGAATATCATAATGCCACTATATAAATCCAGGGTGTGCCCAGACCTGAATATTTTGTGTAATTCTGGTCACCCCATCACAAAAAGGACATAGTAAACCTGGAAGAATTGCAGAGAACAACTACTAACATGATTAAGGTGTGGAATGGCTTCCATATGAGGAGATGCTCAATAGGATAGGGCTCTTCAAATTAGAGAAGGGACAATTGAAGGGAAACAGTAGGATATAACAGAAGTCTGCAAAATCACAAGTGGTATGGGACAAATAAATAGGAAGCTGTAATTTTACCCTTTCTCAAAATAGTAGAGCTAGGCGGCATCCCACAGAAAATAACTGGCAACAGATTTAAAACAAAAGGAAGTACATTTTTGCTCAACATACAATTAACCCATGGAATTCATTGCCAGAGAATGCCGTGAAGAACAATAGCATCCCTGGGTTCAAAAAAGGATTGGAGGATAGTTCCATAAATTCTTGGAGGATAGTTCCATAAATGGCTGCTATTCAGGTTGGTCAGGGGATGAAAATGTGACTGGGGAGCTAGAGTGAATAGTAGGAATGAATTGCTCCATTATGACCTGTTGTGTACTTCCCAGTCACAAATAAAGCTGACCACTGCTGGAGACAGTATGCTGGGCTAGATGAACCATTAGTCTAACCCAGTTTGATGGTTGTGTCATCATCTCATGGTCAGTGGGCAGCAGTTAGGATACTCAGGTCATGGTCTGAGAGCAGAGTTCAAGGACAGACGGAGTTAGCTGACTGGGTGGTCAGGTGCAGAACAGGTGCTGCAGAGGTGGTCGTGTTGAGTTGAGAAGCAGATAAGTGGATAGGCATGAAGAGCAGTGGAGCTGAACCCAGATGTGATCAGGAGGTCAGGAAGCCAAGAGGTCAAGCTGAGATAGGAGCAAGGAGTGTGGGCAAGACAGGAATGAGGCTGGGGACCAAGAGCAAAGCCAGGTAAACCAGGTGCAAGGATATTGCTGAGGCTGAGAGTGAAGTAAAGAGCAGGAGCCCAGACCAAGACTAAACCAACTAAGCAAGTTACATGAAGCCAAACTTGCACAAACATTCACAACAGTGCAAAGTCCAACTCAAATATTTGTTAAAGGAAATAAACATTTGGATCTGATTTGACTCATGGCAGATCTATTTGATTCATGGCACATCTATTTGGACCCTAGCAGAAAGAGTAGCGTTTCTCTATTGCACAAATTTGGCTATCCTTGATGGGAAAATGGTGTTGTGTGTTTCAGTGTGCCTCTGCATGCCAAATCTGATCTGTCATGTGCAGTTTCTGATGTACCTTCTGAGAGGCACATCTCAGAGGAATTAGACAAGGTGTCTGATATTGGCATTATGCTTGGAAAATTGTTTCTCCACCCATTGCAGCTTGTGTCTGGAACACTGCCACAGCCTGGAACTGATCGCTAGGACTACTTTGCATAAAATATTAACAAAGTGGCAATCAAGGGGTTTTTGTGTGTGTTTTTCAAGCCGTTGGGTTCTACAAGTTGGTTTGCTTTGCCTTTTCATTCCTTTTTTGTTTTGTTTTGTTTTGACTCTCTCTTTTGATGCAGCTTCATCAAAATTGGAAGCAAAACACCTTCTGTAGAAAGAGAAAGGGTCAAACTGGCACTCATTTAAAGCATAAGCCTACATTCATCTCTTAGATCCCAATTGTTGGCAGCCACCAGACTCTCATTTCAGATACCTCTTTAGCTCAAGCCTCTGCACCTGCCTTCCTTTTGAAGACCTTTTTGAAGTGTCCTTCACTTTCTTCTTGCATTTGCTATTGATTTTGCTTTTTTTATTCTTGTCTTTTTCCTTTTGTAGGTCTTTTCCTTCTCTTGTATGCACAAGTAAACTGGATAGCATGTAAAGTGACGTAGGTTGCTGAATTCTTGACCTTCAGGACAAAATGCATGACTTATGTGCTTCTGAAAAATATGTCTGCTTGAAGCACCCTGTGACTGGGCTATAGACAAAGACCTGTGTTCACTGCATTTCCCCCCATTGACAGCAATGGAGAAGACACAGGGAACACAGGTACCTGCTACAGAAGCATAAAGGAGGGACTGATCTTTGTGGTTCAGACTCAAGATTCTAAATTTTAGTGACATCTGGATTTGGAGTTTGGGATCAACTCTACAACTGCATTATAAAAATAACTAGGAAGGAAAAAATTAAATGCCCTGTAAACTCCATTGCAAAGTGCTTAAATGATAACAGTGAAGTTAAGAATACAGATTTCTAGTACGTTCTGATCGGCAGACAGATATGCAGTTCAGAAAATGGGGATTGGGGCCAGGGAAAGAGCTTTTTGTCTGATGTGCAGCAGAGATGAGGTACATGGCTCAGCACAGCCAGGAGCTCCACACACACACCAGTGCAGGAAGCAGAGCCAGTTGTGGGTAAGCATCTCTGCACAGGTCCCCCTTGCAACGGCAGACACCCTACCTGTAACTAGTGGAACTCAGCCTGTCTTTCAGGGCAGGAGGGTTTTACCAAGCTTTGCCAGCATCTGAGTCTGATCGGTCACCATTTTATTAGGGCAAGCAGCAAACTGGTGTTCAGGGAAGATGCTGCAGTGGCTAAACTCTATGAAGAGTTGAATATCATTTACTTCACTTGCAGTAAGACCAAACTAGGAAATGGACCCAAAGTGCTGTTGCCATATTGCTAAATGTGGTCCTGACTAGACTTAATCTGCATAATTACATATCTAAATTTCCAAACCTTGGGGTCACAGGCATGGACATAATAGGGATTTATTTCCTAAATCTCAGATTTCAGTGTCAGTCCCATAATTGAATCAATTAATGATTCAATAGCTAACACAACAAGAATCACTGTTGTAGCTGTTGTTGTTTTCATGAAAATGTACTTTAAACTTTGACTGGAAACTAGAGACCGAAACAGATCCCCTGGTGGCTGATTGGCTGATGACATCATTAGTATGTTCCTCTAGCCAGCTCACTGCTAAGCTGTGCCCCTTTGCAGCACCACAAAATCTTGACACAAGACTGCAGACATTTAAGGTGACAAGATTGCAGGGTAGAAGTTGGGAAGAGGGCAGGGAGGGACTTTCTTCCCCCTCACACACCACCCCTAGGAATGCGTAGGAAGGGGTGGATTGATGGGGAGAGGGACTGATGGATTTGAGTGAAGGGAGAGTTCATGGAAAGTGTGTACTCTGACCTGTGTGCGTTTGGGGGTCTTGCTTCTTTCCCTTGTGGCAGAGATTCCCCCCCAGCCCCCTGGGGTGTCAGTAAATGTGATCAGGGCAGAGGGTTTGCCTCTAGATTGCAGAAAGAGGGAGGTGGTGGGTGGATTGTAGCTCCTTCCACTTGCTGGCTCACTCCTGACAGAGAGCTCTTTAATCCTAAATGCGTGGGGAGAGGCTGCAGTTGTTCAGTCCAGGATTTGTGTGTCTGGGGGTGGGGGCAGCCTTAGTAGAGGGTGTCTAGATCTTCCCCTTGGATTATCAGCTCCGCGATCATGGGCAGTGGGGCAGTCAGTGTGGGGCAGGAGTTGCTGTGTGTCCAGCAAATACTGCAGTCTTAGTAGTCAAATTAGGATAAAACAGTTTGTCTGTGCAGGGCTAGCAATATCAGATTAACAGGTTAATGAACAATTTTTCATTCTCTGCAACTCCTGGTACAGGAGCCCTGTCAGGGTGGGTTTTTTTAGGTGGCTTCCTTAAAGCAATCTAAAAAAACCTGCTTGCTAGGAGAAAACTGGTGCTTCAGGGCAAAAAGGTTGTAGCCTACCACTCTTGCAGATAGACCAGTTTTCTACTTGCAAGGAGCTTCCTTTTTCTTTTCTTTTTTTAATGAGGGGTTATTAAAAAATGCCTTCATTTTGGGGGGTGCTACATAACACTCTAACACCTGTATGTGTGAATCAGGCCTCAATCCTTGCCTGCCTTACAGTGTGGGCCCATTGTAACAACCATGGATAGCAGAGAAAACACTTCTGCTAAACCAGTTGTGATGGAAAGACCGCAAAGATATTATAAGTGCTCCACTGTGCACAAACACATCAAAACGTACTTCCCCACAAGGTTTTGGTATGTATCCCGCAAGACACAAAAGGGAGGAAGGCATGGATCAAGGTTGTCAGAAGAGATGAGAGGAACAGGAAAATCAGTGGCAAAACCATGTATTTTGTATGTGAAGATCATTTTGATGTAAGTACGTTAAGAGCAGCTATCTTGCATCACAGAGGCCTGATGGGGGAACCGATGAATGTTAGATCTACACAAATCCTTGCAGATGCTTATTTTTCTTTAACAGTAGACACCAAAAACCACCTTCTACACATGTATTTGATCCATGCCCACTGACTGCATCACAAAATTAAAAAATCCAATGCATCATGAAACTGCTATAGTGCAAAAATCTCAGTCCAAACCATGGATATTCATGATTTTTTTCATGAAGACACCACCCCAAAATGCAAACACATATATTTGATATCACGTTTCAAGTGTTTGGGCCACTACTTCATATGTAACTATATGTCTGCCATATACCATCTTCCATGTGTATTTTGGGAAACACAACTGTTACCTACACACAACTAAGAAGTATCGTAATCATAGACTGCAGCTAAGCCCAGGGCTCCTGGGCAATTTCCCACAAGCGAACCCATAGTCACTGCCACACTCACCAGCTAGTTGGCTGCAACAGCAGCTGCTCCCCTGCGCACCCACTGTGCTGCATTTCTCTGTTTTGCTGCTCTCTGATGCTGCTCCCTTTAAAGTTAAAATCTCCCCTCCCAACAGCATAGTGCCTGGGCTGTCAATCCGCTTCAGCTTCTAGCTAAGCCTGCCTGCCTTAAGTTCTGCTCCTCACTCCCAGAGGAGGAGGTGGATCCTGATCGTATCTGACCATTCCACCTGGCACCCACTACGCTAATTGACTCACCTCACCCACGTCTGGTCACATGCATGCACAGCACTGCTGAAGACTTCCCCCTCGCTTGGACGGCTTTGCCTTGCTGGGAGCCTTAGGCTGTGGCCTGTGCATGCACAAGACTCTGGTGGGTGGGTGACCCTGTGGCCACATGGGAGGGGGGAGGAGCAGCAGCACACACTACACAGGTGGATGGGAGCAGACTAGCAGAACAAGTTGGAGGTGCAGCAGAGGAGCCTTCCTGGCGCAGCTGTACACCGCAGAGTCACCAGCGCAGATTCAGAATCCGGACCCTGGGGGGAAGGGGGCTGGACAGAGACACTGTGACAGTAAGTGTGAGCATGTGAATTTTCCCCTCTCGCACATGCTTACTTGTGTTTTGGGGCAGGCATGGAGGAGGCACTTTGGATTCCTAAAGGAATACTCCAACTAAAAAAAAAATCCGGTTTTGGACGATGGAGCCATTGCCCTGGCCAATCTCAGGGCCAGAAAAAACTGTATTCTGTGACTGAGGGGCGGAGGAACTAGAAGCCAGACCCAGACCTCATGCAAAGCAGCACGTGACTACACTTTGCAACTGGCTCCAGGTAGCAAGTTGGTTCCCCTTTTCTGATCTGGGTGGCTGGTGGTTGAGGGAGAGTTGAGGAAAGGAAAGCTAAGGTTTTATCAGACCTGACTGAGAGGCCACTGAGGCCAGGTAAGAGAAGAGCTATTTTAATCCTTCTTAATCTGTGGGTTTGCTTAATCTTAGTGGATTGGGAGAAAATGAAATCATGTACTATAATTGGTTTGCATTGGTTTTAATTCTCAGTGGGGTGCCTCACTGTCTCTGGACTCTAAGACCACTTTCACACCTTCCCCCCATGTATATTTTGGCTGCGGGAGGGAATGCACAAGCCAGAATATGCGCGGGGTTCAGCTGATCTGAAAGCCCCCCTGCATGGCTTTGCTGGTGCAAACACGCAGAGATACAGAGCTGGATTTCCTGCTCTGTATCTCTGTATGTGTGTTCTGACAGTTATGCATGGGGGGGTTTCAGACTGGCCGAACCCCACGCATATTCTGGCTTGCACATTCCCTCCTTCAGCCAAATTATGCAGGGGGGAGGTGTGGAAGTGGTTTTAGTTTCTTCAAGCTTGATGTAAAAGAAATCTGGTCAAGCTTGATGTTCTGTGGTTTTGGGGTTTGAATCCCAGTCATGATATAGTGGGAGAAAAATCCTGCATGGTTTGCATTTCAGCCCTCCTCACTCAGCATGCACTGGACTTAGATGTTTTACAGTGACAGTCTTACTGCCTGTGTTTTGGGTTTATTTTAAGCTTGATGTGAATGAAATCTGTGGTGTGGGGTTTGAATTCATGGTTGAACAGCTGAATTTAATGGGAGAAATTCTCCCTGGTATGCATTTCAGTCCTTAATATCTGATGTAAAAACAACCCTGTGGAGTTGGGTTTTAATCGCAGTGGTTTTGTGGGACACTTTGAATTTTGCCCCCCACTGCACTTTGAAGTTTGAACTTGAGATCTTAAGGATTTTCTCATATATTTTTTCGTTAATTCACTGATCTGGGACCTTTCAGCTTGTAGGAAAGACTGAAAGTGCTACATCTCAGAGGTGGAGTATCTTTTCCCTTCCAGGGACAATTGCAGCATTTATGGCAGGTGTGCATTTTAGGATCCCACATAATGCTATTGGAATTTCCTGCTTTTTCCATTCATTTTGTTGTGTCTTTCTTTGAATGCCACATGGTGGGTGTTGCATGCCCTCTCCTGAACTGCACATGCCTCCTTGCCCTCTGCAAAACTCTATGCAGCATTTATGGTATATCATTTTGGATTTCACATAATCCTGTTGGGTTTTGCATAATTGTCTGTGCATTTTAGTTGTAGCCTATGCTCATTTCAGATATTGTAATCTTGCTTGAAGTGCACCTTAAATAAGGTACTGGAAATTTCTGTAATATGGGCTAGCTGTTATGGTACTTCTGTTTTCTCTGTTATTGTACTCCTTCATTATTGAACACATTCAACTTATTGGACAGAGGTCCCTACTCAGTGGGCTTACAATCCAAGAAGGACAAGCCCTGTTTGCACCCATGCATACTGGACTCACTTGGCTCTGTTGTTGTTTGCTAAAACTGCTATCCTTGTGTGCATGTTCTATTCTATTGATCATGGTCATGAAAGTGTTCAATTTTACAGTTGGCTTCACCCACCATTGGCCCCACCCATCTCTGGGCTGGCCCCGTCCACTGCCCCACCAGCCTCAGAACCAACCAGCTGCCACTGCAACAAAGACTATTTAAGAATTTCATGTAGTCGGTCCATTCATACCATATGTAGACCAACACCCCTATTCTACAGCGATTCTTTAAGCACTGCCTGTTCTAGTAATGTTGTGCTAACCAGAATTACGTATTTCCTGCCATATCTTCTTTTTATCAGCACTGCACTGCACAGATACATACAAAACTTTGTGGGGACATGCTTTTCGATGTGTTTGTGCACAGTGGAGCACTTATAATGTCTTTTGGGACTTTCGATCACAACTGACTTAGCAGAAGTGTTTTCTCTGCTGTCCACGGTTGTAACAAAGGGTCAGTCCACACTGTAAGAGACAGGCAAGGATTGAGGACTGATTCACACATACAGGTGTTAGAGTGTTGTGTGGTACCCCCAGAATGAAGGCATTTTTGAATAATCTCTCATTTAAAAAAAAGAAAAGAAAAAGGAAACTCCTTGCAAGTAGAAAACTGGTCTATCTGCAAGAGTGCTAGGCTACAACCTTTTTGCCCTGAAGCACTATTTTTCTCCAAGCAAGCAGGTTTTTTTAGATTGATTTAAGAAAGCCACCTAAAAAACCCCAACCCTGCCCTGACAGGGCTCTTGTACCAGGAGAATGAAATGCATAGAATGAAAAATTGTTCACTAACCTGGTACTGCTAGCCCTGCACAGACAAGCTGTTCTATTCTAATTTGACTACTAAGGGTGAAAACGGACATGACGCTAACCACCCTTTAACCACCCTTGGTGGTTATTTATGCACATTGCAGGGCTGTATTGGTGCCCTATGCAGCCCTGAAACATGCATAAATGACCACCAAGGGTGGTTAGCGTCATGTCTGTTTTCACCCTTAGGCTGCAGTATTTGCTGGATACACAGCAACTCCTGCCCACGTTGACTGCCCCACTGCCCATGATCGTGGAGCCAGCAAGTGGAAGGCGCTACAATCCACCCACCACCTCCCTCTTTCTGCAGTCCAGAGGCAAACCCTTTGCTCATTTATGTATCTACTGACACCCCCGGGGGGAGGGGGTTCTCTCTGCCACAAGTGAGAGAAGCAAGACCCCCAAACACACACAGGTCAGAGTACACACTTTCAATGAACTCTCCATTCACTCAAATCCATCCATCCCTCTCCCCTGCATTCTCTCCCCACCAATCCACCCCTTCCTACACATTCCTAGGGGTGGTGTGTGAAGGGGAAGAGAGTATCTCCCTGCCCTCCTCCCAACTTCTACCCTGCAACCTTGTCATCTTAAATGTCTGCAGTCTTGTGTCAAGATTTTGTGGTGCTGCAAAGGGACACAGTTTAGCAGTGAGCTGGCTAGAAGAACACACTAACGATGTCATCAGCCGATCAGCCACAAGAGGGTCATTTTCAGTCTCTAGTTTCCAGTCAAAGTTTAAAGTACATTTTCATGAAAACAATAAGTCCTAGAGAAGTGGTTCTTTTTGCTTTAGATTTTGACTAACCTATTGATGACTGACACTGAAAACTAAAAATTAGGGGAAATCTCCTATTATAGTGGGTGATAAGTCCCCTGGGGTTCTAGGGCTATATGGGTTGCTTAGTTGGGTCAAAGAGATCCTGCATCCCCCACAAATATTAGCCCCAAATTACTCCACTGGTCATGAGGATTTCTTTTACCTCTCAATGGGGTCACAGCCTGATAAAGTTTGGAAGCCATTGCAGTAAAGCCTAGAGGGCCTCATTTTGCTAAGCACCGTTCCATCATATAATAGAAATTAAATCCATGCTGGAAAAGGTTGCCATCTAAGTGTAAGGCATTAATTATGCTGTTGAATGTTTTCACAAAAAGAGACCTACCCACACTCTTTTTTCTACATTGTTGCAGGTCGATATCCTCAGCAAAACAAAGGCACTTACATCCCAGTCCCTTTGGTTCAAGAACTGAAAAGTGGGGAGTGGGGAGCCAAGATCACTCGGAATGATGATAGCTCTGTCAGCCTGACCATCATTTCGGCTCCAAACTGCATTGTGGGGAAATTCCGCTTCTATGTTGCTGTTCTGACTTCCTATGGCATCATCAGGACAAAGAGAAACCCAGAGACGGATACATACATACTTTTCAATCCCTGGTGTCCAGGTGAGACTCACACAATAAGATGTTTCTATTTTCTGCTTCAAGGACCATTGTGTACCCAGATTTTTTGGGAAATAGGGCAATAATAAGTGCTGATATTTGTGATGGACAGTGTTGTTTGGGTTTCATTTTTATTTCTGTGGGCTTTTTTCTGATTTGCAGGCGAGAAGCAGAAGATAGCTTTGCTTTTGATAGGGTCAGATTTTCAATTTTCAGTGATAGCCTGTAGAACCCAGAATAGCTTCCTTTTTCACAGCCTCACCTCCATTGGGCTAAATGCAAAGCCCGGTGGCATCAAAGGTAGCCTGTCCATTGGGGTCCAGACATGGAATGTGCATTAAGCTGAAATAAAGGCTATAACAATCTGTGTTTGGCCAGCAAACTAATCTGCTGCAGCAACAGCATTCTAGAAGTATTTTGACCAACAGATTGTCAATTTTCAACATTTCTCATGGAGAACTCAACATGCACCTGCTTGCCATTGCTATGGTTCAGTGCAGGGTCACTGAGGACTGATTACAATTATGCGAGGTGGATGTCTTGGTCCTTGTTGAAGCCACTGTCAGCCAAGGTAGAGGAGGAGCTGGGGAATGACCATCATGTGCATGGACTGGCTTCTGGAGGCCAGCAAATGTGCATTAGTTAGGGGTGTTCAGAAGGCACCCCATTTGTTTTCATTTTAACTTGACAAAAGTAATCAGTTTTAGAGTTTTTGTTGAAAACCTGTTTGATTTCTTTAATTTTTTTTGTTGAAAAAATAGTTAAAACTAAAAAAAATCACTGCACATCTGAAAAATGACTGCCAAACCATTCTGAACATGCACAGCTTTTTCAAAATGGTGGCAGCAGCATTGCTGCCACTTTGGGAAAGGGCAGCCAGTCTGCGCATATGCAAAATGGCCACTGCTGACTGGCCGCCCTTTTCCAAAATGGTGATAACACCTGAGTTTTGATTCAAAACTAGTTGGAGAATGATAAAATCTGCAGTCTAGATGGGTCCAGATAAAATCTGCAAAACTGAGCATGATAAAATCTGCAGTATAGATGGGTCCAGACTAAGGGTATTAGAGAACTGGTACACTTTCTATTAACTCTCTCTATGTGTATAATAAGTTAGTAGAAAACATACCAGTTGACAATACTCAGATATGCAGCATTGTTCCCAGGTTGAATGGCATGACACCTTTGTTGCTTAGTGCATTAAATGGCCTCCTGTGGGCTGCTTTTAACAATGAGTTGATTCCCAAATTATGGTGTATTTAGACCCCTACCAGCTTTAATACGCTCCTAGAGGTCTTCCTATATGAGTCTTTGCATTCATTCTCATTAGTGAACAAGAACGCTCTTCTTGCTCTGTATCCTGACCAAAACAGCAAGTGTTTAAAAACTCAACTGCTTGAATAGAATTCTTGATTAGTCATGGAAAAACATAGTCCAATCTCACCATTAAAAACACTACCTATACCAATCTCAGCAGAATCATTTTTTGGGGGGTGGGAATGAGCATGCACAAGCTTTAGCAGTGTAGACTCTGCTCCTCCCGGTGACCCCTATTAAGTCACCCTAAAATAAGCTCAGCCAAACATAAAAAAATAAAAACCCAGTACTCCCACCCACTTGGGAATGAAGTCCGCATAGTGACCATCTGTAAAAAACTCAATGACCAGATACTGCCAGAAAAAAATGTCTGCGGGGCCTCCTCAGCATGCCGCAGTCAATTAAGACAACATGGCAGCTGCAGAAAACAATAATGACCCTGTTGAGACCAGACATGAGCAGTGCAACATGGCACTTATTCTGGCCAAGATAAAATCAGTGAGAACAGAGGCCAAAAAAGTCAAAGAAAAGCTGGTCACAGAATTCAACAAGGTAAGGAATGCTCTAGAGGCGGATAACAAAAACCTGGAGTCTGACTAAACGCACTGATGTGACGGAGGACCATATGTCCGTTCTGGAAGACCAAGCCTTAAGTGCAAATAATTGAGTTGCCTAAATTAATGATGCAGTAATCACCTTCTTTTGAAATGTCAAGACAAAGCAATTTGCAAATTATGGGACTCAAGGAGGACTCTGAGGCTGGAGGCATGCAGGAGCTTCTTAAGGAAATGTTCCATTAAATTTCCCAGAGCAAGAACATCTGCATATCGCGGAGGTAGAAAGGGCACATAGATAGCTGTGGGCCAAACCAAAAGACACAGAAGCCCCCAAGGTGATGATAATCAAACTGTTGAAATACCGAGATAAGGAAGAGCTTCTTAGGCCACTTTTAGATGAGTGGTGTGTGCTCAAGGGATGACATCATGTGACTCTTCAAATTACTGCAGGTGACTTTTAGACGAGACTTCTCGCACATTGTCACCAGTCACGCATTCTTTTTATACCGCAGATTAAATACCTCAATATCAAAAGTCACGTGGTGGCGCACGCCGTTCATCTAAAAGTGACCTTATACTTGCAAGAAAGAACAACAATAATTAGAATATCAAGGCAACAAGCCCAAAATGCTATCAGATTATGCACCTGAAACAATGGCATAATACAAAGCATGGTTGAAATACATATCAGAACTAACTGAGAGAGGCTTGAAACCTCAAATATGGATCCCGGCCAAAATGACACTCTTGCTTAATGGCAAGCAAAAACGTTTTCAGGAGGGCAGCAACCTTGAAATAGTCCTGCAAGCGCATAAACCAGGGCAACATAAAACTGACTAACTTAAACTGCATTCATAATGGCGACCATCGAGTCTGCTGGTAATTTTATAATATTTGGTCTCAGTAAAAATAATGTTGTTCAGGTGAATGTCGCCTGTTATGCTGAGTTACTATCATATAAGATATGATCAGTAGTTTTGGTTACATTTATCATATCTGTTTATCTTCCCACTAGTTCAAGTGGGCGATTATACATTTTGTGATGGTTGTGGGAATCCCAGTCCTTCTAAATAATCTTGATATAACTTTTTGTTAGGGGTTAACGGGAACATAAAAACATAAGAAGTGCCATACTAGGTCAGACCAACAGTCCATCGAGCCCAGCATCCTGTCTCGGACAGTGGCCAATCACGGGGGACTGGGAGAAGCACCCAACAGGTCACCTTCCTATCCATTCCCTGTGGGTCATCCCCAGGCTCCCGACAGTAAAGGTTTTTGTTCCCCAATCCTATCTTCCAGAAACTTGTCCAAACCTCTTTTAAACTCAGCTATACTGCTGGCCTTGACCACCACCTCTGGCAGTAAATTCCACAACCTATTTGTACGCTGAGTGAAAAAATACTTTCTTTTGTTTGTTTTTACTCTGGCACCTGTGAGTTTCATGGAGTGTCCTGTGGTTTTAGTACTAGTTGAGAGGGTAAATAACCATTCCCTGTTTACAAGTTCCACACCACTCATGATTTTATAGACCTCTATCATATCTCCTTTCAGCCGTCTCTTTTCCAAGCTGAAGAGCCCCAGCCTATCAAACCTCTCCTCATACGGGAGCCCTTCCATGCCCTAGATCATTTTTGTTGCACTTCTCTGTACCGTTTCTAGTTCCGCTATGTCTTTTTTTGAGATGGGGCGACCAGAACTGCACACAATATTCAAGGTGCAGTCGCACCATTGATTTGTATAGAGGCATTATGACATCCTCAGTTTTATTCTCTATTCCCTTGTGAATAATTCCTAATATTCTATTTGCTTTTTTGACTGCTGCAGCACACTGGGCTGAGGATTTCAGTGTATTATCCACAATCAGGGATAATAGGGAGGTAGTCAGGGGAATCATAGAACAAATAGATTACCTTTGCTGTCCCACAATAGGCACACAATGTATGGTGAAAGGGTTCAGAATTGCATTGTTAAAATACACATTGTGCAAGTTCAGCTGTTACTAAGTTTAAATGTTATGCTAGACATTGAATTTTTCTTCCTCAGCTAAACTCAGAAACTGGTAAAACACAGGGGACTAGCACAGTGAAACAAATAAATTATACCATAAAATTGTCATTAACACAAGATCAGTGTTTTCTCACTGAAGAATTCTGGTGGGAAAATAATAACAATTATGAACAATAATAAAACTAAACTAAAATTCCTTACTCTTAATATCAAAGGTCTTAACCACCCAGTGAAACGCAGGAAAGTTACAAATTTCTTGATAGATCAGGTGATAAATGTCCTTTTTTTCTGCAAGAATCTTATCTAATCAAAAGCAATCTGCATAGGTTTGCAAACAGATGAATTGGAGAGATCTATACCTCTTGCACTTTAAAAAAAAAAAAAAAAAAGAAGGCAGTATTTTTTAATACTGTTTTTTTTTTTTTTAAAGTTATGAGACACAAGGAGGGCAGGTTTTTATTGATCTTGGGAATCTCAAAAGGTGACTCTTGATAATTTATATGCACCCAACACAGGAAATTTTTAAATTTTTTTCAAAAATATTTACCCAGTATCTCGGAGAACACAGAGGGTTTCAACAAACTAAAACCTCTTGATCATTCAGCAAGCACTAGGGGTGTGCACCAGGGGGCCCATGTTTTTGTTTTCATTTTTTAGTTTTTGTTATTTTAATATGTAGTTTTCGTTTTCATAAATATCAAATTGTCATTTTTGGTTTTGCTTTCATTTTGGTTTCAATAGAAAACACATTTTTGGCTGTAATATTTTTGTTTTTCATTATATTTGGCTGAAATGTGGCATGCTTATACCTCCAGTGGAAGACATTAAGTGTACAATTTCACAAAAAGGCTGGTTAACGGACTCCCAATTTTATAAGCAGTTGAATTATATTATTTTACAAAAATCTTCATATACATTCTTCTTTGCCTCACATTTAATGTAGATGAAACTTGGCAGATTTACATCCCTTCCCATATTTACTATCTCTGCCAACTTTCAGAAGGATTGGATAAAGGGTCCTGGTGGTATAAGCAATTAAAATATAAATGTATGTTTGACTGTAACATCTTTGTAGTCCAGCTAGTGCACATGAAATTTGGCAGGGCTGTTTATTACACTTTCACAATCATCTCTGCCAAATATAATAAAGATGTGATAAAGGGTCCCAATTTTATATGCCTGCACAGCATATGCAGAGGAGCCTATGCCAGGGATTCTCTTATGTGTCACTGTGGTAGAAGATCGGTTTGTGATGCCAATTGGCCAACAGAAATGTCAACCAAATAGCCTCATTATGTGCTGTGACCATCCCAACATCTCTCCCCCACTTGTTACTGGAAAGTCAGAAGCATCTGTTTAGGAAAGAGCCAATAGAGATTCTCTTATGTCCTCTGTGTCACAGTGCTGCAGGATGTGATTGTGATGATAATTTTCCAGCCTGGATATGTAAACTGTCTCCTGATTTCTGGGATGCTATCCCCAAAGTTCCAGTTATGTTCCTTCTACGCCCACCTGAGAGCCGCCCCCTATGTCCGCCTCAGAGCCACTACCGATTGGTCCTGTAAAGCTGGAAACATGCAGTAATTAGCCAGTGAATGTGTCTGTCAATCTTTTGGGTTTTTCCACATGCTCCCTCCTACATCCTCCCTCCCCCTGCCATGCCAAGTGCCTACCTTTGACTGGCACTGCATGTGCTGCTATTTATCTGAATAATGGTCTTCAAGGGGACAACTTAAATTGCTTATAAAATTTAGGTCCCTTTATCAAATTGTCCTGTAGTTTGGAAGAGATGACAGAGAAGGTATGTCATACCTTTCTGCCAAATCTCTTGTAAACAGGATTGAATATAAAAATGTTACAGCTGGAAATGTATTTTCAAGTCAATGTCATATACCGTCAGGACTAGGGCTGTAGCAGAATGTCGCAGCAGTAGCTATTTCCACCAGAAACAGTGTTCCCGCAATTAGTGGTACGGCATGGCAGAGGCTTTCATTCCACTAGTTTTATTCCACTACTTCCGCAGTTCTGCTAATTTCATTCTGCTACTTCCACAGGCTTTGCAAAATAGTGGAAACATAACATTTTCGCTACTTCCGCCATTCTGCCAGCGCCGCAAAATAGCGGAACAGCGGTTTTCTGACAATTTCCACAATTTTTCCGCAATTCCACAATTTCCAGAATGCTGGCGGAATGTCAGCAGAAAAGCTGTGGTGTGGCACAGGCAATTCCAAAATAGTGGAATGGAATCGTGGTGCGGTAACAGCTGCTGCCGCATCAGCACTAATCAGGACCCTTTATCCACTCTTTCTGAAAACTGGCCATAATGTTAAGCTTATGGAGGGACGTAATAGTCACAGGTTTCATGCAAATAAAATGGAAGATAAAGAAGCTATAGCCATGAAAGTGTATGGAGCTTTCTTAAAATCACAATATTCAATTGCTTCTAAAATAGGTTCCCTTTTTCCAATCGTTTCAAACATTGGTACACATAATGCCGTCAATTTGGGGTACAACCTGACCAATATTCATCAAAATTGAATAAGAAACAAAAAAGTTATAGCTGGAAATACATTTTTCAGTTTTCCCCCCCTTATTTCAAAAATAAAATGTCATTTTTCTTTCTATTTTCATTATTATTATTTGTCATTTTCATTATTGCAATAATGATAATGAAAATTACAATTTCCATTATTGTTGTAATAACAAAAATGACATGCACACCCCGAGCAAGCACTCTTAAAGCCTTGCCAATTAAACATCGCTAAAGCACTGGATCAATATGGTCTTGTAGGTGTATGGAAATTTTTTAATCTATCCTCCAGGTGTTACACATTTTACTCTTAACATCCACAATTTATATACTAAAATCGACCACATTCTGCTAGGATGAAATGAAATATATAAATGTCTAAAAAGTGATATGCAACCTATGGCCATTTCATACCATAATGCAATCATATCCTGGGTATTGTTGTCAGACAACAGAAACTTTTGATATTAATTTGAACTCAGTTACCTCTCCACAAAGGCTGTGGGAAGCAGCAGAAACAGTAATTGGAGCAAATGTCTCTCTTAAAGGTGCCATGAAAAAATAAAAGAGGCGAATAAAGAACTTTACTTGCAGCTGCAACCATTGGAAGTTAGTAACTGAATCACACCCAATAAAGTAACAATTAGAAATCAAAAAAATTAAGAGGCAAAATATACACATGCACAAAAATCAGTTAAAGAAAATTAAGAATTTTAGTCTGAAAATAGCAACAAACCTTGAAAAGTGCTAGCACAAATGACCAAAAGTTGGAGGGGGGGAAAAACCATTTATCCCAGCAATTGCTCTTCCTGATGGGAAGAAGGTGACTAAACAGGAACCAATTCAGGACGCATTTCTGGACTCCTATCAAAAGCTCTACATCACATCTGATTCAGGACCTGAAATTATGAAAAGCTTTATAATAGATATAAAATCCCCAAATTCAGTGCAGACAAATTAAGTTTCCTTAACGCATCCCTAACAATTGAAGAAATACAAGCTACGATTAAAAAATCTCATCAAAAACAAAGCAGTTGACCCAAACAGACTACCTGCAGAGTTTTATCAAGCTTTCTCCAGGTTCTTGGCTCTACATCTAGTCACCATATACAACAATACATTAGAGGGAAAAAATGCCTAACTCATTTTATGAAACACTGATAACATTAGTCCCTAAACCAGGCAGGAATCCAGAAGATTGCAACTACTGTCCTATTTCCCTATTAAATATGGACTAGAAAATATTTGCAGAATTGCTAGAAAAATAGACTCGTACCAATAACTGGTGAGATAATACACCTGGATCAAACAGGACTTACTCCTCAAAGACTAGGGATTGATAACATATGCAAAACAGCTAATCTAATTTATAAAACCTATACTGAAGATCTCCAGACACTCCTTTTATTGGCAGATGCCAAGAAGGTATTTGACAGGACAGAACCGATATGTTTATTCCATATACTAGAAAAGATGGACCTCAGAGGTAGCTTCTCACAATGGCTTAAAGCCCTATATGTGCAACCTAACTCAAAATTATTAATAAATGGCAACTTAACCCAATCATTTTCTCTCACAAGAGACGCAAGACAAGGTTATCCAAAATATGCATGGGGATTGGCTGGTCTGAAAGCCCCTCCCCCCTATGCAGCTTTGCCAGTGGACATGCGCAGGGATGCAGAGCTCGATTTCCTGTTCTTCATCCTGCACATGTCTGCCGGCAAAGCCGCCTGGGGGTGGAGGGGATTTCAGACCAGTCAATCCCTGCACATATTCTGGCTGTGCATTCCCCACCACAGACAGAATATGTGGGGTTTTTTTGGGGGGGGGGTGTTTCTGAAAGTGTCCTTAGTGTGTGCATAAGACAGGAGCCACAAATCAAAGGCATTCAAGTGGGCCCAACACAGCATAAACTATTGCTTTCTGAAGACAATATGATTACTTACTTGTCTAACCCTTTAAATTCATTTCCACCCTTACTCATGTTAATTGACCAGTTTAGTTTAATATCAGGTTACAAAATAAATTATCAAAAGTCACATACTTTAATCCTTGCTAAAAACAAAGAAGATAGGACTAAGATAGAAAAACAAATCCCTTTCTTATAGCGGAATCTGAAATTAGATATCTGGGCATCAACCTAACCAAAGATCCTAAAGGCATGTTTAAAGCTAATTTCCCCGGTATTTTAAATCAAATCCAAACAGAAGCATTATCATGCGCCATCTAACAACCTCATGGCTGGGGAATATGAATTTATTCAAAATGATCACCTATACAAAGCTACGGCACTACTGATTCATTTACCTCATACCTTCATACATCAATGCAAACAGACACTCCTTGAAGTCACCTAGAAAGTGGTGGGGAAATACATTGAATTGGTAAAAATACATTGCAACGTATGAAAGATAAAGGAGGTATGCTCACTATCAAATTACACTTTAAAGCTGCATCCTTGCCATTAAATGTTGGTTCCATGCCTCCAAATCCACTAAATAGCTAGAAACAGAAAAACACCTACTACAGGTTTCTAATTTCAAAGAAGTCCTAACGGACGAGGCGTACTTAGGCACTAAAAAAAAGGCAACTTATTATTTTGCTTCAGAAGCATTACACTATTGGAATCAAACCCTAAAACAACTAAAAATACTCAGTGCAGCTTCCCCATACTCACCTAGTGATAACCAACATATGGCCAATAATAACATATCTCTAACGTCATGCAGATTGCTAATACTCATGGCATAACAAGAGCTGAACATTTATTTATTGGTGGGAAATTTCTAGAGTTGCCAGAACTGAAATGAAAACTAAAAAGGAAAAGTAGATATATTTCAGTACATTCAGTAAAACATTACATTTACTAGTGCAGATAAAGTTAAATATTACAGTTGTCCACTGCACAGAAATAGAAAAAAATATTATTTAACCACTCCCCTAATAAGAGAATGGTTGCCAGGATTTACAAAAAGCTCCTCCGGATTAGGGTTGCCATATATGCAGTTTTTTAGAAGACACATGTGGCATGTCGATTACCAAACCACCCATTGCCCTGATCCACTTTCCCACTACTTTTTTTTACTTTCCTCCTAGCGTTATCAACATTAACTGGAAAAATTGCACCCGACCATAACCTTCTGGGTAACATATTGGTCCAACCCAACTGAACAAATCTACTCAGGCACCCGATCTCCCCCAAATCTGCCACTATTTTAAATATTAAATCAACCCCAGACACTGATGCCAGTTCATTTCCTCCAAAATGTATGATGAGATTGTCCGATACAGATACAGACCCCTTCAGTTGCAACCAAGGGATGAGCTGACTCCATCTCATCTCTCTGTTGCTAAACCAAGTGATACTAACACCCTCACCCAAACTTAGATCATGCAGAATTTTTTTTTAAAAAATTTTTAAAACATTTATAGTCCGCCCATCCTGCCACAGGCAGCTCTAGGTGGCAAACAACATTTCAAATTATAACATTAAAACAATTTTAAAATATTATCAAACGGGAGGCATAAAAATATCCCCAACCACCCACCCACCACCCTAACCCATTTCCCCCATCCTCCCCTTCAAAACAGGCAGAAAAGCCATGTCTTGCAATGGTTTCAAAATGAGGGGAGATCTGGGACCAAACGAGCCTCCACTGACAGGGAGTTCCACAGCCATGGAGCGGCCACCAAGAAGACCCTCCCCATCGTGGCCCCTCAGCAGACTCAGGGAACCTCAAGGAGAGCACTCCCCGACAACCACAGGGGCCAATCCAGGACCCAAGGGGTGAGGCAGTCCCGCAGATAGGTTGGACTGAGGCCATTTAGGGCTTTATACGCCAGCACCAACACCTTGCATTGGGCCCAGAAAACTATAGGCAGCCAGTGCAGAGATCAAAGAACCGGTGTAATATGTTCACGGTGGCCCAGCCCCACCAGGAGACAGACCGCTGCATTTTGCACCGGCTGCAGTCTCCAAACCATCACCAGGGGTAGCCCCATGTAGAGCATGTCCAAAACATATGGCCAAAGCCGATGCACCAGATGTAATTGGCAAAAGGCACTCCTTGCCACAGACTCCACCTGACCATCCAAGTGGAGCTGCGAATCAAGGAGCACCCCTAGACTCCGCACCTGGGGAACCAGCGGGGGGAAGACCCCATCAATGATAGGGGCCATCACCCTCGCCACCTTCCCCACCAGCATCACCTCCATCTTGTCGGGATTCAACTTTAGTCGGTTCACCCTCATCCAATCCCCCACTGCTGCCAACTTGCTGATGAGGTGCCTGATGTGGGCCCCAAACACCAGGGTGTGGCCAAAAAGCTGGCCCATGTGGAAGAGGCCAACGACATACTCACAGCCCTGTCTACTTCCTAACGCCAAGGCTCCATAGGTGGCGCAGGATCCATACCAGCTTCTCCACTGTCTCCAGTGCAAACTTCCTGAAGTGCTTGTTCTGGAATCAAGAGAGCATCAGCAATTGAATTATCTATGCTGGGCACATGACTGTGGGGCTCGGGGTTGTAGGAAGTGAGCCCCACGGGGAGGGGACCACACAGACCACTGGCGCTAGTGCCTCGCTTCGCCCACCAACCGGCGGGTCCCGGGCGGGAGGTGGTAAGGCCTGAAAAAGGACCCCTCAGGTTCTTGTGGTGGTGGTCTGGAGGGCTTAGCCACTCCCCACCGAGATCATCATTGGGGTGCGGCCAAGCCACTTCCCAACCGGGGAAGGTCACAGGACACAATACTACACACACAGGGACCAGGATCACTACAGGGGTGGAGGGGGAGCGTGAGGCAGGGCCCGGTGTAGCACTCCCAGGCGGGGGGGAAGAAAGGATGGGGGAGAGGCTTTTGCAAGGGCCCAGGGCACCATGTGCTATACTCAGGGTGGAACACTTACTCACAGGCACTCCCACGGTCACACTCACACGCACTCCGTCAGTCACTTGCAATCACACTGGGTCTAGGTATTCAGGTCGCAGTCGCACAATCCACAAAGGGCCAGTCTCGCAGGGCAAGGCTCTGTTCACCGGCGACGCAGCCCTGTCTGCCTCCTCCTTATAAAGGCTGCGCCCGGGACTTCAGCTGTAGCCGCTCTGAGCGCTGCCGGGCGGGTCCTGGGGGCGTGGCTATGGGCGGCGGCGTCGCAGGGGGATGATCTGGCCCTGCAGTATCCCCAGCGTGGGGTTGTAGCACGCTGGTGGGCGTGGCCAGGGGCGGGTCCAGTCCCGAGATCTCCCCAGCGTGTTGGCGGGGCACGCTGGGGGGCGTGGCTAGATGCCGTGGTGCTGGGGTTAGAGCCGCTCTGCTTGCGGGCTGCGGCGGCGGGGTTCGAGGCAAGTCGGGGTTTCCCCTGTGTCTGGGGCGTCTTCTATGGTGCCCCCTCTGTCCCCACTTCCGCAGGCCAGGGGGCCTGACAATGACTGGCACTAAACAGTATGTTGTTTGCCAAACAAATCCTCACCAATGCTCTAACTAAGTGCATAACCCTCATGGACTTAGATGACTGGGAATCCAAAACCTACACAACAGCCATGTTGTCACACCAAAAGAGCATAGTCCTATTTCTAAAATCCTCATGCCACAATGCAATAGCTACCAGTATAGGAAAAAAACTCTTAAAAAGTCAAGTCACACAACAAGCCTAACTCATCCCATTCAGCAGGCCATCACTTGTCACACCACTGACCCCTAAAAAATACTTCAAACCCAATGCCCCCAGCGGCATCCGAGTGCATCTGCAAATCAGCCTGTAGCCTCAACTCCTCCCTCCAAAAAGACACCCCATTGAAAACTACCTAAAACTCTTGCCATACCTGCAAGTCATCTTGGATTTCCCTGTTAACCCTAATGAAGTTATGAGGAACACGCATACCTACTGATGACCTGCACAACCTAGCCAAAAATGCCCACCCAGGAGCAACTACTTTGCAGGTGGAATTCAAAGAACCCAACAACAACTGCAATTCCCTCAAAGTAATCTTTTTGTCTCCCAGGTCCTTTGACACCTGTCCCTGAAGTGGCACCAAGTTCAACTCAGGGAGCCTAGAACATCCAGCCACGGTATCCAGCTCAATCCCTAAGTATGTCAGTACAGGGACAGGGCCCTCAGTTTTTTCATGAGCCAATGGCAAGCCAAGCTCAGCTGCCATAACATGGAATGTTGCAAGCAGAGATGCACAGTCCATAATGCCTGCATGCGCCGCGAACGGAAAATCATCCAGATAATGTGAAGTATGGCCATCCCTGGAGTGCTATCTCACTGCCCGTTCAAGCATTCTGCTAAATGCTTCAAAGGTGGCACAAGAAATTGTGCAGCCCATAGGCATTACCTTGTCGAAATAGAAAAATCCCTCGTAGTTAAAACCCAACAAGTCAAAATAATTTGGGTGCACAGGAAGGAGCCAGAAAGCAAACTTAATATCACACTTGACCAACAACGCACTCCTTCCACAACTCCTTACCATACGCACCGCAGAATCAAACAATGAATACTTAACCAAGCAAATAGACGGTAGATGGCATCATTAACTGAACCATCCCTTGGGTAGGAAAGATGGTGAATCAAGCGAAACTCAAAACTTCTTGGGTACAATGCCCAGAGGGGATACTCTGAAATTAGGCAGAGGAGGGACAGTAAAAGGGCCTGCTACCCTACCGCCACCAACCTCTTTGGCAAACTTCACACGCGCCACCTCCTCCAAACCCCGCAACAAAGGCAGTTTTGGAGACACCGTCACAACCTGAACACCCTTAAAAGGAATCCTAAACCCATCAGTAAAACCATTCAACAAATAAACAGCATCCCGAGGGACAGGGCAATACCTCAACCACTCCCGTAAGACCTCCACTCTAATTGGAGTTGGTGCCCTTCGTCTCAGACTACTGAAAGGACCCGGATCCACCCTTACCTGAATCTGGTGCTCCCGTACCCCGCCACCTCGCTTGCTTGTTTCTAGGGCAATACAAGGTGGAATGGTGTACCAAACAGGCTGCACATTCGTATAGAAAATGACACAGAATGCACAAACACTTTCTCTTTTCATTGTAAACCTAACAAACCAATGACAACTTCCCACCATCAGTCCTATCAGTATCTGTTCTGTCACAAGAACATTTGGTCAACATGTGACTGCTGTTTGCTCTAGCCTGTGATGTATTTTGGAACATACACTCGAGCTACAATTCCCCTACATGCATATCCCAATGCATGCCAGGGTCAATGGCCGCCATCATTTTTAAAGTCTCCTCATACCTAAGCCACCTTGATCTTTTAAATGTGTTGTAGGCCCTGTGGGCAATATCGAAGTGCTTAATCATCGATGGTACCCACCCAAGGCTGTGCCCGAACGACTATCCCCATATAGATGGTATAAGCAGGCAACCTTACTCCAGTTTCTGTCTGCTTTAGTTTTGTTTTTTTATCTTTTCCTGCTCTCTTATCTTGCTTCTCATTGGGGTCAGGCACTGGCTCCCTTAAAAGGAGGGAAAATATATCCATATACTCTCCTTTCCAGATCTTCTCCCGGCTTGAAGAAGATGCTCACCCAAAGGGGCTGAAACTTCTGCGTAGGGGATCACCAAGCCAACAAATTGTTGAGGGTGCCCAGAGCTAACCAGAGTGCTGCCACTCCCCAGTGCCACTACTCCCTGCACAGAGGGATATTGCCACGTTCCAGTACAACTGACCAGGAGATGGGTAAAGGGCAGGGAACCAGGCCCCACTGCAACACCCAAGATGCTGGTTTGCCCAGCTTCCAAAAAGATCCAACCCAATGAATCCCCTGTCCCTAAACATTAACTTGCGCTTGTGAAGAAGAACCCTGGGGGGCACCAGGCACCAAAGAGACAGAACCTGGAAGTGCAGAGACACGCTGCGACCCTGAGCCATGCCATCAGGGGGAACCTGAAACCGTCCAGATTGACCTCAATTGCCAACCTGAGCTAGACCAGCAGGGGGTGCCTGAACACCACCAAACTGGGCTGCATTGCTACCCTTAACTATACCACCGGGGGCCCCTGAAATCCCCCAGGTAAAGCCCCACTGCCTCCCAGAACAAAACCAGCAGGAGACAAGCACCAGCCTGTCCACCAGCACCTTGCTGCAATGCAGCCAGATCCACACCCCCAGTCTCTCAGGCCTGGAGCCCTCCCAACTTAACATGTACTCCCTGCTGCAAAGCAGTCACCACCTCATCCACAGGGAATACACCTGTCCTAGGCAGCAGCCTGTGGTGCAAGCCCCAATCCGGACCACCTACAAGGACAACATTTTGCCCCACAGTCTGCAAAGCCAAGTCCCAGGGTTCATATTGGGAAGCCTTTTCACCCTCAGCAGGTGGCTGTGGTTCCTGTTGCCACCCCCACCCCCCCAAGCCTGCTCAGTCCACCCCCCGTAACCAGTTCCAGAGACTCACCCTGTTGAGTCACCGAGCTAGAGGCCCCAGCCCGCTCCCTCTTCTGGGCTGCAATATGCACCACCATCTCCCTGAACCAAGCAGCCAGCTCATCGGTGCCCCGACCTGATCCAGCCACCACCCCCACTCCAGAAGGACTAACAATCTTCCTATCCTAAGGCCCGCTCCCTAAGAATAAAAAAGACTGGAAGGCCATCTGTTGGGGATGTTGTAGCTATAGTCCTCCTTCATCCAATCGGGGAGTTGCACTAGATTACCCTTGAAGTCCCTTCCAATTCTCAATATTCTAGGATTCCTGATTTATATACAGAACCAGTATCTGTACACTGATAAGAGGACACACAATTTTGTCATGGAAGCTTCGGGCTCATTGTTTCAAGAAAAGATCAAGCTCCCTCTAGGATGTGATCCTTTCAGCAACATTCCTTGCTTTCTATCTTTTCTGAATTGCACATTTTTGGAGTCCATTCCAAGAGTTCAGTTATGCTCAAGTCCGCATATTTTCCTATTACCAGAGAGGGAGACATTAGGGCTGTTGCTGGCAGGGGTGGTCATCACCTCCATTAGGGAGGGAAGGGTGCTGAGCCGTCTTAAAGAGGCAGTGGTGCGACTCCTGCTCAAAAAGCCATCTTTGGACGTTGACTCCCTAGCCAGCTATCAGCAGGGACCCGAGTTAACTGCGTTGCTGTGATTTTCACAGAATCAGCCAATCCTCGCAGAATCAGCCAATCCTGACCATGATCCGAGGGTAAATAGGCCCCTGGGAGATGAATTGTGGGTAGATGGAGTCTGAAGGTCCTATGTTTGCGTGAGGGAGGTGCTGAAATTCCAGAGGATTTGAGTTGTGGTTTGATTATCAAAGTTGTGATTCTTTGTCAAACCTATTGCAAATTTGCTTCCCAGCATGCATAGTTATGCAAATCAAGTTAATTATGCAAATATTAATGCTCACTGTGAATTTGCAGAATTTGGCTTCACTGGTTGCAGAATTTAAGATTTTTTTGGTGCAGTCAACTCAGGTCCCTGGCTATCAGCCAGTCTCTAACCTTCCCTTTTTAGGGAAGGTTATTGAGCAGGTGGTGGCACAGCAAGTACAGGGGCATCTGGACTGGGTTGGTTTTATTGATCCCTTGCAGTTTGGCTTTCACCCCAGGTTTGGCACAGAGACTGCACTTGTGGCCCTAGTCAATGACCTGCGCTGTGAATTGGATTAGGGCAGATTCTCCATTTTGATCTTATTGGATCTGTCGGCTGTATTTGATACCATTGACCATGAGATGTTGGTGACGAGGCTGCGGAACTGGGCTGGGGTGAACGGAACTGTTCTTGAATGGTTCAGCTTATTCCTGGCAGGGAGAACACAGCACGTGGTTCTCAGGGAATGTACATCGTCTGCCTGGAATCTCGCATGTGGAGTTCCACAGGGTTCTATTCTGTCCCCTCTCCTGTTCACCGTGTATATGCAACTGCTGGGTGAGGTCATGAGAGGGTTCGGTGTACGATGTCATCAGTACACCAATGATACACAACTCTACCTCTCGTTTTCTGGAGACCCAGGCCCAGCAGTCTCGGTGCTTACCCAGTGCTTGGCGGCTGTAGGGGACTGGATGAGGACGAGCCGTCTGAAACTGAATCCCGACAAGATTGAGGTGAAGTTGGTGGGTAAGGCTAAGGGAGTGGTGACTCCCATCATTGGTGAGGTTTGCCCCCCCCCCAAGCCGCTCAGGTCCATAGTCTGGGGTGCTCCTCAACCCACAGCTCCACCTGGATTGTCAGGTGGAGGCTGTGGCAAGAGAAGCGTTTCGCCAATTACACCTGGTGCAATGACTTCGGCCATATGTGTCGGACTCGGATCTGGCCACCATTATCCATGCTTTCATTACCTCCCGACTGGATTACTGTAATGCACTCTACATGGGGCTACCCTTGGCAATGTTCTGGAGGCTGCGGCTGGTGCAGAATGCGGAGGCCTGCCTCCTAACGGGGACAGGTCACCACGAGCACATTACACCAGTGCTCTGAACTCTGCACTGGCTGCCTATTGTCTTCTGGACCCAATTCAAGGTGTTGGTTATGACTTATAAAGCCCAGGGAGATGTTGGGGATGGTGCTGGCGAGGGTGGTTAATGCGTCCTTGCGGCAGGGGAGGTTGTTGCCCAGTCTCAAGGAGGTTGTGGTGCTCCCACTGCTGAGGAAACCATCTCTGGACATGGATGCGCTCACCAGCTACCGACCTGTCTCTAACCTTCCCTTTTTAGGGAAGGTTACTGAGTGGACGGTGGTGATCCAGCTCCCGGTGCATCTAGATGGCATCGGTTTCCTGGACCCATTTCAATCTGGGTTCCGCCCCGGCTATGGCACCGAGACTGCGTTGGTGGCCTTGGTCAATGATCTCCACTGGGAGATGGATGCAGGATGTTCAACATTTCTCGGCCACTTTTGACACCATGGACCATGGGTTGCTGTTGAGATGGCTGTGTGATCTGGGGGGTCTGGACGGGACTGTTCTTGAATGGTTCTGGTCGTTCCTCTCGGGGAGAAGCCAACGGGTGGTGTTGGGGGCTGAGACATCTTGCCCCCATGCTTTATCCTGCAGCATTCTGCAGGGTTCCATTCTGTCTCCATTGTTATTCAATGTATACATGCAGCCCTTGGGGGAGGTCGTGAGGGGTTCGGGGTGCGGTGTCACCAATATGCTGATGACACTCAGCTGTACCTCTCTTTTTCAATGGACCCAGACCCTGCTGTCTCGGTGCTATCCCAGTGTTTGGAGGCCGTGGAAGAATGGATGTGGCAGAGCAGACTGAAGCTCAACCCCAATAAGACGGAGGTGATGGTGGTGGGAAGAGCAAGGGAGGTGTCAGCCCCCCTGATTGGGGGGTGGGTGACCTTCCTATAGCTCAGCAGGTTCGGCATTTGGGGGAGGTATTGGATGCGGATCTCCGCCTGGAGCAGCAGGTGGAGGTAGCTGCGAGGGCTGCCTTTCGCCAACTGTGTCTGGTGTGGAGGCTGCGCCCATACGTCTCCGTCCCGGACCTGGCCTCCCTCATCCATGCCTTCGTCACCTTGAGGCTGGATAACTGCAATGCGCTCTACGTGGGGCTGCCCTTGTTCCTGGTTCGGAGGTTGCAGTCAGTGCAGAATGCGGCGGTCCGGCTTCTTTAGGGGACGGGCCATCGGGAGCACATAACACCAGTGCCCTGACTCTGCACTGGTTTCCAATAGTGTGCCAAGCCTGGTTCAAGGTTTTAGTATTGATCTGTAAGGCCCTTCACGGTCTGGGCTCCTCATATCTCAGGGACCGCCTCGCCCTCAGCACCCCAGAGCGGCTCCTTCGGTCTTCCGGGGGTGCCTTCTTGGAGGTCCCCCGTGTTAAGCGGGGGGCCACAATGGAGAGGGCATTCTCAGTAGCTGGGCTGCGCCTTTGGAACTCCCTCCCAGAGGAAGCTTGCCTGGCCCCAAGCCTTTTAACATTCTGGCGAAATTGCAAAACCTGGCTATTCGCCCAGGCCTTTGGGGAGAGGGGGAGGGGGTTTATTTTCCTTCATCCTTATTTATTGTTTTATTTTGCTGTTGTTCCCTAGTCCTGTTTTAATGGTGGAACTTTTCTAAGTGTTTTAATGTGTTTTATAGATGGGTTTTATATTTGTATTTTATTTTTTAGTGTAAGCCACCCCGAGCTATTTTAGGAGGGGCAGGGTAAAAATCCAATAAATAAATAAACGGTTTGGGTCCTGGTTACCTGTAAAACTGCCTCAAGATTTGGGTCATTTTGCGACCCTTGCGGTTGACCGGGGGCGCCCAACTCGAGGTCCCACAGGTATATCGGGTGGCAACGGCGGGGAAGGCATTCTCAGTGGCCACGCCTCGGCTGTGGAACTCTCTCCCATTGGAGGTCCGTCTTTCCCCTGATCTCTCCTCTTTCCATAGGTGCTGTAAGACCTGGTTGTTGCGCCGGGCCTTTGAGGGGGGTGGGGGATATTTTTCAGCTGCTATTTTATGTATTTTATATCCTATATGTACCCATTTTATTTATATATATGATTTGTTATATTTTTATGTTGTACGACGCCCCAGGCTGCCAACGTGCAGGAGGGTGCGGGTTATACATTTTTTGTAAAGTAAAGTAATAGAGGTCTTTTAGCATGTTTTTTCAGTTGAGAGTTTTCCCTGATATCGTGGTTTCCAGAATGCGTCTTTAGAGAGGCCGTGTGCGCTGCTGAGTTCTATGGGGGGGTGACCACTTCCAGTGCGTATAAACGCACCCCACACAGCTTTTCCTAGCAGTGCGTTGAAGAACGCGCTTCCCTGGCCACTTGTGTAAAAGAGGCCTTAGACAATGGGACACCAGAACTTTTATTATTAGCAGCTCCCAGGATCAGGCCTTTATATTAGGTGGTGTAGTGCATAGTGGGATGCAAACATAGTCAGCTGATTTGGTAGAGTTTGATCGATACCTGTAGGGATCTGTGCAGGTGAACTGATTTTTGATACTACTCTTCCTACACATAGTACAAAGGCAAATCCATGGTAGATTTACTATCTCCCTAGACCAGTGTCCATGTCTGATTATATGTTTGTACATTGGGCATAATGAGGCCCTGATCCCTTATGCCCCCACCCCGGGCACTACTGCAATAAAAATAAAACTGGCCACTTTTTGCATGGTCATTATAATTGTATTAATAATTTCTAGGGATTAATCTAATTAACAGAAGTCATTAATTTATTAAATTGAGCTTATGTACCTGAGATATTATTCATCAGATGTGTAACTCCACTTTCACCAAATAATTAGAACTTTTGCTACCTGCCATGTGATAGAAAAAGTATTTTGCAAAGTCCTCTGTTTTCTTCTACACAATGTTATTGAAATCTGTCAAAAAATAAATAAAAATCAAAGCAGTCCCTTCCCAAGGGGTTGTTTCCAGCCTCAGTGAAAATGCAAGCAAGACATCCTTTTCTCTTTCGTCTTTAATAAAATAAACAATATTTAACACCAAAAGAAGAATGATTGACAAAGAAATTAATCAGGTTTTTCCAAGATTTTGAAAGATTAAACTAAAAAAGGAATCCAAAGTGATCTGAGCAGATCAATGAATGTTTGAAAGAAAGTAATTGTTGAGCAGACAAGAAATAAATCAATTCTCTATCAAATTGGTTGAATTATCCATCTCAATCAGTAAATTATGCAAATTAGTGACGATCAAACAGCTCCCTAACTTGTGCTCCGTGGGAGTTCCGAATCAATCAATTTATTTGTGAAGCCGTTGGCTATTACAAAATATAAAATATAAAAACAAAAAACAAAATGATACTTTTGCAACATTAAAACCATTACAGCAACAAACATAAATGAGTTACCCGCTTCAGTTAGATCCTAGACTTGGATCTTTACTATAGTATCCAGTTTAGGGAGGTACCCCTAACACCACTCCAAACCTTAACTACTTTCTTTACAGTCAATGTCTGTAATACCATTAATCTTTCCTCTTAGAAAGCAATTGTGCTTTATATCTGCACATAATCACCAACCCGAAATGGGCCACTTGTCGGGAGACTAAAGAGTTTACAGGGTTTAACATCAGCCCAACCAAAAGGGGAGGGTTGTTTACTACCGGCTGGAAGGGGAGGGAGTCCAGAAGTCTTTTCCTTGGGGCTGTCAATGCCGGACAATAAAATAATATATGGACCAAAGAGGCAACCGCCTGCAGATCACACAAAGTACAACACCTACGTTCTCTAGGTATACCCATATATCAACCCTCTAACATATCAGGCGAGAAAGCACCACATCTCAGCCTAGTAAAGGCCTGTCTGAGTGGAACTTCCCCCCATGTGAATAGATAATTTGATTTTAAAAGAGAAGTGGAAGGGGGAAAATAATGCTGTACAGCTCTCTGCTCCCTCAACAGGGCATCCTCAAGTTGGATCTCTTGATCCGCCAACCTCCTACCAATTAGTAGTTTGGATGCCTCGTACCCTAAGTTCAACAACACATATGAATAACCTAGGTTATGAAATTCCACGGCCATCTGAAAGATCCAAGGATTTAGTAATTTGTGTGCCACTGCTAAGGAAATCAGTGACCCATCTATCTCGGGAAACACCCACTTCTGAAGCCAGTATTTCAGCATTGCAAGCAATGCTATTTGCCTTAACGAGGAACACAAGACTTCCGCTCTAAGAATTACTTGGGGAGTACCCCTAGGTAAGCCCAATATTGCTCGTACAAAGCCATTTTGAATCACCTCGAGTCTGCGCAAATAGGCAAAACCCCAAACCGGAAATGCATACATGACTTGAGGGATCACTTTAGCCTTAAACAGACGCAGGGCCGGCTGTACCAATTTTCCACCCGCACCCATGTAGATTCTGATTCTGTGGGAGTTCAGAAATGGTTGAGAGCAGTGAAGTAACAGACCCCCCATGGGACAGGGGGTGGTGATTCTGCCTCCTTGGTTCTGTTTGTCAAAGACCAACCCCACACAGTCCCTAAAACTACAGGAGATCTGTGACTGGAGTCTCTCTCTCCCCCCTCCTCCCTTTCTTCTCAGCTCCCCAGTCCCTGCTCTGTCACTCTTGTGCTTGTTGTTTCATTATTAATATAGCAGAAGCAATGTGCATGGCACTGAGCAGCTGGGATAAGAGAGTGGTCCCTGCTCCAAGAGGCTTACAATCTAGAATGGAGATGGGGAGTGCCACATAGGAAGAGACAGGGATTCATTCATGAAGTTGAGCAGGTGCATGTATTGTACTTGGCTTAGTTACAGGGGTGATGGGGGATCTAGAAACTACAGTCATAGTCATAAACTTTAGCGTTATCAGTGCCAAAATGAAGGTAGAGGACTGTCTTCTTCCCAAACTCAGTGGACATATCCCCTCCATCCATGTCAGTGGATGGACATGTCCCCTCCATCCCTTACCCTCCCATCCAATTTTACACTCATGGTTGTGAGATCCTAGAAGACTAATTTGTCAAACAGCCTCTTTAGGGTCCTATCCTTAGCTGGCAGGATTGTCAACCCCCCAAAAGTTCAAAATTCTTGACACTCCCTACCCACTGTCAAGGGCTGACAGTGCCCACTGGCTAAGGCTCTACAGTGAGGGAGAGGAGAAGGCATAGACAGTCACAGTCCCTCACCAAGTTCAGAAACCAGAAGGGATAGAGTCCTACAGCAAGGTAAATGCTCCCTCAGGGTGGTAAGGTGGCTAAGCTATGAAGCTATGGCCAGAACTACTCACTGGGTACAACCTCTTGGTAGGCTAAGGGGTTAGAAGTTCCAAAGCCACTGCAAGGACCATCCAACAGAGGCAAGGAAAAGATGGAGATTTAGTGAGTGTGAAGGAAAGCAGTATTGCTACAACTGGCAAAGGACAACACTCACAAATGAGCACAGGGACAAGCTAGAGTTGTTACATGAGACCAAAGCTATAATAGGGAAAGAGAATCATACACAACAAGAGCAGGGGATCTATAAAAGCACAACAATGGGGAACTACAAGGGCAACAACGCTAAATGACCAGGTATAAGGAGAATTGTTGGGACTAAAAAAACAGCAAGGAGGAGATCACACACTACAAGGCAACAAGAACTACAACAGAGCAAGTATCTGCCCAGGTGCACAGGATCAGGGAGGATTTGGAGTCAATAAAGCAGCAAGAGGGTAATCACCCCCCTCCTCCGGCCATAGGAACTAAGAGAGAACGCTATATAACCACATGCTCAAAATCAGGAGGGACCAGCTCTAAGGAACTACAAGGAGAAAATAAGGCATGACAAGAAACTATAAAAAGACAAGGTGGGTAGCAGTGGCTGCAAGCAAGCAACCACACATAAATTAGAGCCATGGGCTCAGGGAAAATGAGGGATAGCATCACCTAGTAACTCTTAGGGATGGGAGAACGCGGTTTGGATGTTCAGAGTTCTGACCGAACTCGGTCTGTTCGGATATACAAACCGAACGTCCGAACCAAACTCTTGAATGACCGAACAGTTCGGTTGTGTTCAGATGAGTTCGGGGTCAGGAAAAACGTCTTTCCAGGGATGAAAATTAGGTTTCGGTTTCAATTTGGTTTCGGTTTTGTTTCACTATTTTTGAGTTCGGCCAAACCAAACTCAGCAGAACCGAACCATCGAACCTGAACTTGGATTTCGAATCAAACATCCAAACCGCGTTCTGTTCGCCCATTCGTAGTAACCCTAATATCACCTCATTAGCAATGGCAGTAGTATCATCAATCAGGAAGCCAGACAAGCAGGGCCATGACCACCACGAAGAAGAAATGCAAGATAATTCTTCCCCCAACTGAGCAGGCAGTGGTGTGAGAAGGAACCAACACACCCTCCAAGCCCAGGGCCAGGAGCTCAAGGCCTCGCCCCGACACACCATGAGACTGGCTTAAAATCACACAAGATTTTTAACCCTAGATCAATCCCA
>QEPC01001921.1:1568333-1625016 GCA_003113815.1 Sphenodon punctatus | reverse complement strand
GGAGTAGACAACACGTTCAAGCAGCTTGGAAGCAAAAGAAAGGAGTGAGACAGGACGATAGCTAGAAGGGTCAGAGGGGTCAAGAGTGGACTTTTTGAGAATAGGAGACACTGTGGCATGTTTGAAGGCAGAAGGGAAAGAGCCACTTTTGTGGAATGCTCATAGGTAACTAATTTTCCTTAGAAATGTAAACAAAAAACAAATATAAAAGCAAACTATAACCTCTACATTAAAATAAAATGAAATAAAATATATTAAAAATATAAAAGCAAATAAATATCAAGAACAAGATAGAGAAAAAGAAAATATACAATATACAGAGAAAAATGGCTGTGTGGAAGATGGTGTCTTCTTGGATCTATTACAGTATCTCTCTGAATTTTTTTCCTCCTTACTTACGTTGGTATAAACTGAGAGCAAATGCACTGAGTTCACCCTCATAAAATCCAAGGAGGTTCGGGCCCTGTTGTGTGCAAGCCAGCATGTATCACTGCATTGTGTTGCACACTCTGCTGACCTTTTCTTCCCTTCTGTGCCTGGAACTGTCCTATTTTGCTCAACCTCTTGTAGATTTTTTTCTTGTCCGCCTCACCCTTAAATGTCTTAATATTTTTCTCTGCTCTTTGGTTCATTCAGTCTTTCTTTTCTCCTTCCTCTGAACATGTTGCCAGATCTTAAGCTGGTGTAAACTGTCTCAGCTTAGTTGAAATTAATGGAGCTTTTTCGGATCTACGCCAGCTGAGGATCAGTCGCCTAATGTTTCAACACTTGCATTCTGTGTGCCTCTTCCCTTGCCTTGATTACTTTTTGAATTTTCCCTTTTTTCATATCCCTTTCTCTAGTAGTATATTTATTGCTACATGGCCCACACAACCCCTTGGGCATACGTTAATTTATCTTACAGAACCTTCCATTTCTCCTCTGTGTCCTTGCTCTTCATTACTTTCTGCCACTCTATGGTAGCCTTAACTCAGATTTTAAATGGCTTTGTGTCTTAAGCCTGACATTATTTTTAATACAACTCTTTTTAAGAGGGTGCATTCGAGGTATTTATAATGATTTTTTAAATCACTTTTTCTCCTCCCATTCTTATTGATAATCCCTAGGAGACTTGAAGCTATAACCTTGCTTTTACTGAATTACCATGTTTTCTTCCACCAGCCTCTCTGATTTACCCCCCAATACTTCTATGCTCAAAGGGTAGGACTTCTGGGGCAGACCCTGGCACCTTTTTTATTTTTATTTTCTTCTTTGCAGATTAAACACTACCCTGTCCTGTGATGCTGGGCACTGTACAAATACATAGCAAAGAGACAGACCCCTGTTCCAGAAAACTTACTATCTAAGTGGTGAAATCCTGGCCCCATTGAAGTCAATAGTAAAATTTCCCATAGACTTCCCTGGAGTCAGGATTTCCCCCAGCAGATACTAAGTACATTACCTTATCACTGAATAACATTAGAATTCCACCCCCACCCTTTTTCAGTCTTTCCTGAGCAGAGCACAAAGTCAATAGTGTCTTAATTGAGTCCATGTTACATTGAAAACCTCTTGGAGAAAAGGATTTTGCTTTGCATGTCAGCAAAAGACCATGCAGACCTATTCTGCTCTATAAAGGCCATCTTTCTAGCCCACACTGGTAGCCAGCCACTAGCAAGGTGCTGTGAAAATGATTCTGCATATAGCATCTGGTGCGTATGTCTGTATGCATGAATGTACATGGATACATGATGCACATATATATCTCCATGTGCATCACCTCCATTGAATAATTCTTTTTCCTGCTTCATTGACTCCCCTAACTGACGTTTTCATTTCCACTTGGAAACATCTTGTCAGATAAGCCTCGTGTCCCACAGATTTCTCCCAATTCTATTTTTTTCACCTGTTGTTAATGAAACCAACTTTAACAACCACTGTTTTAGCTGAGATTTCATTGTTAACATCACAAGTATTTAGGGCTACAAGATTGACTATATTAATGTAATGCTCTTGGCAGGGTGACAGGTAACTTTCAAAAAGAAACCTGCTACATTCCCCTCCTTCTCTTGTACAGTGATGGAATTCAGATGATTGACTCTTGGTGCTGCTCCCAGAAGCACCTACTGAGCTCCCCCTGCTCCTCTTGCTCGTGTTCTCCCTTCAGGGAGAAAGGGGGTGGGGGGGAGGGAAGGGGTGGAGAGGGAAAGAAGTGCAAAAATACACACATCAGTATCAGCCTTTCGTTATTAGGCTTGTTCCTCTTTTGAAACACTTGAAACTGATTGACTCTATGGTGGTCTCAGGTATCTAGGCTAGTGAGGTCATTCCAAGCCTCAGTGCTTAGATCAGGGATGAGGGAACCTTTTATTTCTGTCTGAGGCCATGTTGGGCTACACCAAACAATACAGAGCTGTTGATCTATATCAAGAATGCAGGGGTGAAAATCTGCCTTGTGGCTGTTTTTTATGTGGCCACATTCCAGTTCCTGGATCTGGCCCTGAATCCTACCCCCAAGCACTGAAAGCACTGTGGATGAGTCATCAAGGCAGAGGAAAGGAGGTGGGTGGGAAGGTCCGGATCATGGTTTGGGAACCCTACAGATCCAGTCCCAAACCTTGAGCACACCACCTCATCTCCGCTGTATTATTCCTGAACTCACTCCTTCAGTGCTCAAGGTCAAGACCTGGATATAGGAACCAGACAAGGGCCAAAGAAGAACTAGTCATTGAACTGAATTGGTCCACAGAACAGGGGTTCCTCACCTCTGTTTTTAGATTAACAACTTCAGTGCCTTTGAACATACATGCATGTCTTATGGAACATAGGCTAGATTGTAAGCCACAGGCAGGGGCCGCGTCTATTTCTATGTTCTGTACAGCACCAGGTCACACGACTGGTGCTATATAAATAATAATAATAATAATAATAACCACCCTTGTCCTCATGGAAAAAAGCTGCGTGTCCATGAAGATAGGACCTCTCACCTGACAACCACTGTGTGACAGGGTCACAGGGACACCCTGAGATTGACCCTCCTCTCTGAGCCTTAATAGTGGCAGTATGTAAAGGGTTAAGCCATTAAAGAGCTGTGTTCCCTTTAAGAGCCAGGCTAATGGGCTCAGTAATGAGGCAGCACCTGTATAAGAGGAACAGAAAGCCAGAGTGAGAGAGAGGCAAGTGGGACTGAAGAGTGGTAAGAAGCTGTTGCAGAGACAGAGTTGCCACAGTTGTAGTAGTAGAAGTGATAGTATCCAAAAGCGGAGACAGCAAGCACAACAAAGGTGCTGAGCTGCTGGAAGCAGACTGTAGTGGAAACGCCCTATAACCAGGAAGGCAAGCCGGCCAAATACATCCAGGTAAAGGGCTTAGGCAAAGGGCTTAGGAAAAGCCTCCCCATGGTTGGACTAAGCAAGAAGCCATGAGAGACTGAGCTAATCCCAGGTGGGAGAATTCTTATTAGTTGTCCAAGATAGGACTGTGATATTTATGTTATAGTTATCTATAAAGTTTGGGGATCCACTGTTGTATGGGAGAAGCCCCACCTGGTGGTCTAGGCTGGCTATAAATGGGTGATGGGAGGCCAGACCTAAATTGCCCACAGGTCAAAGCTGTATAGGACCTCAGAGTCATAAGGTGCTTGAGTTTGTGCGGCCGTGAACAAGCTAATTCCCCAAGAAGCTGACTTACCACACCCTGATTAGGGAGGTGAGTCTCTCGCACACTGGTCCTGAACTCACGATAATAAAAGCTAGTTGAGCCTATAGTAAATGTTCATCAGAGGTCTCTCAATAAAAACGAACCATGGTGCTGGTGATTTCATAAGACTAGCTTTTTCATTTTACCAAGAAAGTTAATGAAAATCTTGACAAAATGAATTCTTTTTAAAAAATATTTTTTATTAATGAGAAATTGCAAATGCCCCTTGAAGGGTTTAGTCTTGGCCTGGTGTGTCCAGATAGTGACATACAAAGACATTAGGGGTGGAAGGGTATGTTCCTTTTGACTAGGGCAGAAGTGGCCAAACTGTGGCTCTTGGGATTAGGAAACTTTGCCCATCCTTGGACTTGGGCCTGCAACCTTAAAAGAGAAATGAGACCAAATTAATATTGCTGTGTGTGTGTATGTATAACAAGTTACAGAGTTGGTCATGACAGTGGGTTGTGAGGGTTTGATTTTAAACCTACTTGTTGCTTCTCAAAGCAAATTTAGAGCCACCTTCAGTAGCAAGCTAATGCTTGTACTTGTATGTAGGAATCTTCCAGAGGCAAAGGTCATAGGGGTGTGCATGTCGTTATTGTTTTGCAATAACGAAAATGACAAAAAATAAGAACGAAATCAATAATGAAAACAAAAGTTGGTGTAATGTGCTCACAGCGGCGCATCCCCGTAAGAAGACAGGCCGCCGCATTCTGCACCAGCTGCAGTCTCCGAACCATCACCAAGGGCAGCCCCATGTAGAGCATGTTGCAATAGTCTAGTCTCGAGTCTTATAGGATAGGAATATTTGTTATTATATATAGGCTAGGTTTAGCTTAGATTCTGTATATATTTATCTATCTCTCTATATAAATAAAACTAGATATTGTGTGTATTCCAATACCAATAATGATACCAAAAACAAAATCTTTGTTTGAAATCGATACTGATATATATGATGACAATGGTAATGAAAAATGACATTTCGTTATTAACAAAAATTAAAACTACACATTTTAATAACAAAAACAATAACAAAAAATGACATGGGGCTCTGGTGCACACCCCTATAAACCATGTCTCCCCCCACCCCACCCCCCATCTCCTCCACTGACATCCCTTAGCAGAAGGTATGGTTTAGGGAAAGGAAGATGTGGATGGAGAGTTCCTATGCTCTGGTGATTCCCAGTTGTTGTCAAAGCACATTTGGAGCCTTATAACTTAAGTACAACTTAGAGGCTGCTGCAAGTTGCTTGAGTCCAGTCCCAGTAACATGGCTTACCAAGTGTTAGAGAACTGCAAAGATGTCTTATGGTGCCACCTTTACCAAATGACTGGTCCTCAGGATGTGGTTTGATATATCTTCCGAGATGTATGAAACTTTGCTTCCGTGGGATTTTGATGAAACTTTTACTGCAATAACAGAACATTGAGATACACATTTTGTTTTGCCCTTTCTGTTATGGCTTAACACTTTTTAATAATAATCTCATTCTCTTGTGTAAGGAACTATCATTGTTGGAATGAGGCCTGGATGACAAGACCAGATCTTCCTGTTGGGTTTGGAGGATGGCAAGTGGTAGACAGTACTCCTCAAGAAACCAGTGATGGTAATTCCATATATAATCTTTCTAATTTTCTTTTCAGTCTGTTTTTCTTATTATGGATGTCATTTCATATAGCAGCCCAAGAATGCAGGCTATCCTTGTAGGATGTGGGGGCTCTGTCTTTGGAACGCAATGACTAGGGATGGGTGAATGCGGTTCAGAAGTTCGGATCGAACTCAGTCTGTTCGGTCAACTGAACCGAACTCGAATTTAAAACTGAACCGAACTGAATTTCCGAACTCCATTCTGTTCGCCTATCCCTAGTGGCAACACACACCAAAAAAACTGGTTTTGAATGGCCGAACTTGGTTCGGAATTCGACCGAACTTGGTCTGTTCAGTCGACCGAACCGAACTTCCGAACTCAAGTTTCAAACCAAACCAAACAGAACCGAATTTCCAAACTCCGTTCTGTTCGCCCATCCCTAGCAATGACTCAGACGTACAAAAAGAGTAGTATCAAGCAGACAGCAAGAAGTGATTCGATCTTTGCACATAGCACTGATGAAACTCCAGCTGGAATATGGTTTTCATTTCTGCTGCCCACATTTAAAGGATGTGGCCTTTCACAAAAAGGCCCTAGGGGCTGGAACATAAGCCTTATGATATGAGATGTAAAAAGCTTAATCTATTCTGCTTATTCACGAGAAGGCTCAGAAGCGACTGAATCATTGGGTAGGATATAGGAATACATAAACTTAACAAGATCCAGTGGTTGGAAGCTGAAGTTAGACAATTTCATCCTTAGAAATAAGTTCCAGTTTCCTTAGAGTGTAGGTAGTTCAGTCATTGGATCAGCTTACAAGGGGAGGTGGTTGACTCACCATCACTTGGAGCCTTTAATACATTGAGAAGAATATCTAAAGTTACACTTCAATCCAAAGGGGATAAATTCCATGGATTGCCTATAGAAGAGGTCAGACTAATAATCATCCAGGCAGAAGAGATTTTTATGATAGTTTCAAAATATGTGCCTAACAAGTCCTGAGGCAACACTTTGTCTAAAATGGCCACGGCATTCAAAAGCGACTGGTGGTTCGACAGCTGTCCAGCTGAGGATGTCTATCTCAAGACAGCTGAGAGGAGTCTTGACTTTTCAGAGGGAGGTGGTCTAACTCTTTCTAGAAATCTAGCCCCTTTAAGGTATCTCAGATTGGGCACTCCAAATGTACTCCAGTCAGGTGCAGAAGAGTTTTTCTCAAGGTACTCTGAACAGAACCACCATGATTATACCCTGGCTCATAAGAGTCGGGGGAAGAGAGCAACGTTCAGGGAACTTGCATGGACAAGAGTGGCATTGGGACCAATGGAGTTACCTCTGTGTGCAGATGAAGCAATATAGCAGAATGCAAGGGCTATATATAGGTTACTTAAGCCCAATGAGTGAAGCAGTGGCTGTAGAGCATAGCACAGAACAAGCTCATAAGGACTCCTCTTTTTTTCCTCTCTGGATCCCTTGACAATCCAACTCTGCTATTTGGATTAGATATTAGGCAGAGGATTCAGTCTAAGGAAAACAATGCACACTCTGTTGCAATTAGTAGCCACCCTTCATTGAATATTAATTGCTAACTTGGAGAGCTCCCACTGCAATGGTCTTAAGGTAACCCATGCATAAAACTTGGCTTCTCCTCTCTATCAGGTTGCTGCTTATTGCTTCCAAATACATCCAAGACATAATTGTGGAGTATCCTCTTAGAAAAGCTAGCAACTTCGTTTTGGATTTTGAGAAATCACAAAAAACTTTGAAATGATTAATTTTATCAAAATGTATGATAAAATGCCACTTTTAAATATGAAGCATGTAAGAATAGTAATATGAGAGCCGAATTCAGATTTTTCCCTTTGCACAGTTCTTACAGTGATAAGCCCCCACTGGCTCGTATGTTGTTAATTCTGACTTGTGTCCGGTATAAAAGAGGTCATGATCAAAGCTACTTTTAAAAAAATAATAAAAAATGATGCCATGATTTAGTTTGCCTCCTGCAGTGCAGAAATGGTGATCTTTCTTCATTCCTAAAAGATAGGATCAGCAAAGTGCAGGGGGGAGAACCAGTGACTGCATTTATTCTTCAGGGATTTGTGACTTCTCCAAGGTTTATGGGCAACATGCAATCCTACTTATAAGGTAATGTGGTGAGAAAAAGAGCAACAACATAAGGGAAAGAGGAGGAAGAAGGGACCTGATATTGGTTGACAGAAAAGGCTCCTGTGGAGCTCACTGAGGGTTGGATCAGGCTTATGAGATGTTAAGCATACATGAAAAGAAAATAGAGACACCCAGTAGGAGACCAAAAAGGGACCATAATAAGTGCCTCTGTTTTACAGCAAGTATTTTTTGGGTACAAGCAACTTTTACCAGAAACAATCATTTTCTGCTTAAGCTACCAATGACTGCAGTTTCTAGATCGGTGGTTCCCAATCTTTTATGCCTGTTTTGCCCGTTTTGAGACTTAAGGATAAACCTATGACCCCAGACACGCAAAGGCATCAAATATGAATCAAGATCATCAAATGGGGTTTGGTGAGTGACTAGAGTTGTTTCTGTCTATTGTCCCTCCTGTGCTCTAAGAGGTATAGCAAGTGAGCTGGTGTTCTCGCTCCAGTTTTAGTTGAGAATTTGCAGATCTGCCATTGGAACTGGCACTTGCTGGCACTGAGCTCTTCTACGAGGGGCCAAGAGCTCATGGCAGAAGTATGCTAGTGCACATGTATGGAAATGTACTGCTCGCTCGGCCTGTTCTGTGACTAAATGAAGCACAAGGAGACATAAGCACAGACTCCATGGAAAAAGGTAATGGAGGTGCTTGTGGCAGGTGGCTACGTCATTGCAGAATTATTTCTCTTTCCGCTGCCAACAGCCTGCCAATTGCATCACAGGTGTATTCCCAGGCTGACCCAATAGCCTTGATTGGCAGAAACAATAAAAGGGAAAGCCATAGCCAGAGGAAAGGAGTGGCCAAGGGAACAGCTTCAGAGTAAAGTCAGAAGCATGCTAGGGGGAACCAGAGGAAGGGATGTGCACTTCTCTGTTCATTTTAATGACCTGTTGTAATGGTGCTGTGTGGACTGTCCCTGCAGTGCTGCTGCATTAGGTGGCAGTGCAATAGGTAGAATAAGTGCAAAAGAGGTGTTGCTAGACTCCAGCTGGCAGAGTGCTTGCACTGCATAGTTGGACTGTGCCAGTGGAATGTGCCCTCCCTCCCCCTCCCATTCACCCATCATTGCTGCTGCTTTGGTCTGGACTCAGCAGTAAAAAATGGGGAAGGAGCCATGAAGTGGCATTTCAGGGATCAGGACCATGATGTTGGGGTGTAGTTCCTCCTCATAGCAGGGTGCATCAATGCTCCTGCAGATATAAGTGGATATGCACCCGCACTCTGCTTCAACAAAGAAGCCACAATCCTCCAAGCAGATAGTATCCATAAGTGCTAGCAGAGGTGCTATTTGCTTGGAGACTCATAAGGAGAGGCAGCAGTAGAGAAGATGGGTTTCCCTAGTGGCGTACACCTGGTGGTGATATTGGCTGATTTCCACACAAACCCCAACTACACAACAGGTATTAATTTGAACTGAAGATAACAAATCCAAGCCCATTTTTTCCTTTCCCAATTTCAGGTATGTACAGATGCGGCCCTACTTCAGTTCAAGCTGTTAAACATGGACACGCCTGCTTCCAGTTTGACACTCCATTTGTCTATGCAGAGGTATGCATGTGAGAGGTGGGGGAGGAAGGCAGTTTGCTGCCTTACTTCAACAAGAGCAAGGACAGGCCAACCAGTAGGTCTCTGTTGTGATGGATGGGGTTAGTGGTGATAATCCACTGGAGGCGAATCTTGCAATTCTGTTCAGATCCATGCATGTGAGAAGTGAGGCTGTGAAGTTCACAACCTACCAATCACTTTGGCTAGAGTAGAGAGAGAAGCTAGAGTTGCTCCCTCCAGAGTCAATAAAAATCAATGTTATCAGAACAGAAGTTCAGAGAAGGCTCCTATGTGCCTTCACCACCACAAGGACTGCAAAGCTTTAATCTCTAGACACTGCAAAAGAAGCACAGAAGGAGGGTTACCACCCTTCCAGGTGTGACCCAAAGACTAGGATTTTACTATCTTTGAGCTCCAGGCAAAGCCCTGACTTTTCCAGGTTTATCCATGGGCAAATGGATAACCTGGGGATTTTTTTAAAAAAAAAAATTTTTAGGATTGGGAGGTTTACAGGGATTCTCCTGATCCCTTTCTGATGTGGTCACCCTGCTCCTAACAGGGCATTGCTATGTCAGGAAAGGGGACAGGAGAATCCCTTTGCCTTACTCTCTCTTTGGTGTGGACCCACTCCTTTTTGGTCAAAGCTTTGGGAAAGGTGGCAACCCTACAAGGGAGGGTGTATGTGTAATTACATATTGTCTCTCATAAGAATCCAACCAACAGGACTGCTCCCGCTGCGTGCTAAGGAATTCTGAGAGAGACTGTAAACAGTAGGGATGGGACTATTGGCGAATTATCAGTTACCAGTTGTATCGGTATCGGATTAATTCGATATTGGATTTATCGGTATCCGTATATATATTTTTTAACATTGCTGATTTTTTTGATCTTTAAAATTGCGGCCATTGTTAAAATGGCCGCAATGTTAAAAATCAAAAAAATCGGCAACGTTAAAAAAGATATACTGATTGGTATTATCCGATTAATCCGATATCACCAATTATCGGATTAATCCGATACCGATAGTCCCATCCCTAGTAAACAGCATGAGTTAGTAGAATACACCTTTGCATATGTGAGACCAATACCTACTACATTATGAGTCCTATGCAGAACGTAATAACTGGGATCCTTCTGAGGCGATGAGACCCTCATCTTGGGCACTATTGATCCTTTACTTATAGGATCAATGAGTACGGTTCTTGCCTCCCCCTATTTCCAGGGACAGGTATTCTTATTTCTTAGGCTTCACTGCTTCTGGTGCTCCATAGTTCTCTGTTGGATCCATTCAAACAGCTGCAGTGGCTTTTGAGGCCAACTATCCAATGCAGTGGTCTCCTTCTGGAATCGGGTGAAGCAGGGGGGACAAATCTGCTGTCCCTCCCACAGATGGTTAATCACTAGGTGACTGACTCTCCTGAATTCCCTGCCCCCTGAGCATCATAGTACGAGGCTTCTGGGAGGAAAGTTCAGGGCTTCTGGCTGAGGGATTGGCCTCTATTATATTTGGGAGCTAATTTAAAGCTTTGCTAAATCATCACTGACACAATAAGCCCTTTTGACAAGTGATTTGGGCCCCAGGTCAGCAATGTTTATAAGCATGGGTCTAAATTGAAACCAATAGAACTACAAACCAGCCTGCTGAATTGGGGCCTTGATGTCTACCACAGAGATAAAGGGAGAGCATTGAAGGCCCACAGATGACCTAATGCTTTATTTGATTTTGTAGATTAACAGTGATGTTGTTTACTCGGTGGCAAGGAGAAATGGGTCTAGACAGGTTGAGCAAGTTGACAAGACCAGCATTGGGAAATTAGTCCTGACCAAGGAGGTTGGTGGAGATGGAATGAAGGACATTACTGAGCAGTACAAATTCCAAGAAGGTAAATGATTGCACGTGGCAAAATGGAGTGTTGGATCAATTAATATTTTATCTTAAGCAGGTCTTCTGTCTCTTGGTATGTACACTTCCAAAGAAGCCTGTTGCTTGTATGATTCATTGGAAGGGCTTTGTATCCTAAGCCCTCCCCAAACACAATGCAAATCCTGTTTTAAGGTCATGTGCTAAGCTTGCGTGTTCTCCGCAGCAGAAGTTGGTCCTATAAAAGAGATCTGAACTACTTTTTCTCCATCTGTCCTAAGACAGTTGCTAAAATGCTTTAGATCCAAGACAACCTACCTGAATGCCTGATATACATTTATGTTGTAACCTGCACTAAGCCCTTGGGATAGGGCATATTGATAGAAATACAAATAAATAAATCCAGAGAACCAGACTTTCAACTGGTATAAACTGGAGTAGCTCCAGAGAGGTAAATGAGCTCTGCTGGCTTATAATAGGTGGGAATCTGGCCTGAGTCATTTAGCTCAACGCAATCAGCCACTGTATGGCTGTTGTTTTTTCAATGGCCTCTGTTTCACACTCCAGCCAGTAATGTCTTCCACAGGAAGTCCCGCTAGCCTCAGACATTTGTTTATTCATTTCAATGCTTATTAATGTCCTATAGTACCCAGCAGCAGAAAGGTTTTCAGACCAGGGGTTTGGCTGAGCAAAACCTTGCCTCCACATCTGTAGGAGCCCTGCCCTCTAGCCTCAGAGAACATTGGAGTGAGGGGCCTGCCACCTAATGCTGCTTTGACCCCTGGCAGCAGAAGTGGGTGGGGTATTTAGGATTGCACTACTATTTCTAGTAGGCCCCACCGCTGGTGCTGATCAAACTTGGTGGTCCTGCTGGACTGGAGTAGCGTTGGTCTAAGTGGCAGATGGGGCCATAAAGATGAGGGGGGAAAGAAGGCTCCTCTCTTCTTCTTCTTCTTCTTCTTCTTCTTCTTCTTCTTCTTCTTCTTCAACTTTAAATTTCCCACCATCTGTACATGGTGCTACAATAGCTCTGCATATTTGTACCAGAGGTAAGGTATGTTGGATTGCTCAGGATGCCTGGTTTTAATTGCTAAGGACAAAATAGCAAAATAGTTATTTGCTGTCCTGAGTGGGGGAATGGATCGATTATCTGTGGGGAGTTGGGGAATGTTTCTGAAGCATACCCACTTTTGTCCTGCGATACAGCAGTCACAAAAGTTAGTCCATTTTTCTGACTGTCATATACATATCTCTAAGGGTGAAAACAGACATGATGTTAACCACCCTTGGTGGTCATTTATGCATGCTTCAGGGCTGCATAGGGCACCAATACAGCCCTGCAACATGCATAAATAACCACCAAGGGTGGTTAGCATCATGTCTGTTTTTTTCACCCTAGTCTCCATGTCTGTAAGTGCAAGTTCTAAAGGCCTTCCATGGGAATCTCTTCAATGTCTAATAGGCTTTGGATATGGCACTTAACTGTGTAGTTTTTTATGAACATTAAAATGGATCTGAAGCAAATATTCAAAGCAGACTTCAAATTTGAGGAATCTGCCATATTCAAATGATCAGATTCAAATCAGGTTCATTGTCCAGATTTGAAAAGTTCATTTTCCATAATTTGCATGTTTGGTGGCTTAGCACTTTGTTTTTTCATTGTCTTGTTTTTGTTGGTGGTTCTTTGAAATCATTTTTTTTTTACTTTTGAAGTCATGGATTAGTAAAGCCATGTCATGCAATGTACTGAAGTGTGAAACAGGTGACACTTGGAAAAATAACAAAACAAATTGCTGAATAATTAAAGTACCAAGCAACGAATAAGCAAGGCTCTGAAGTAATGAATTTAGCAAATTTTGCACTAGCAGCTAATGCAAATTTGGGTGTGTGTTTCCAACAAATGAATAATCCGATTCATGAATATGAAGCTACAACTATGGTTTCAGATTTACTGACCTGTGGAAAGTGCCAGTCTAGACTCTGTGAAAGAGGCATTATTTTGAACCTGGGACTTAGGTCATTATATTGAACATAATTATCATTCCCTTCTAGGCACAGAAGAAGAGAGGCTTGCCCTTGAGACTGCTCTGATGTATGTTGTTAAAAAGGCAGCAACCCAGGAGGTTGTGCAGCAAGAGGAGAATGATGTGGATATGGACTTCCAGGTGGAAGACGCAATACTTGGCAGTGATTTCAAAGTCATTGTCACTTTCCAAAACAAGAGCCACAATCATTACACTGTGAAGGCTTACCTTTCCGGCAATATTGTGTTTTATACTGGAGTCCAAAAGAGTGAATTTAAGAAGCATACTTTCAATGAAACACTGGAGCCTGTGAAATGTAAGAAAGCTCATACCTTAAAACTTTTTCTGTATTCTCTGCTTTCTTACCTGGGTTAGATACCTTTAATGGACTACAGATAAAATGCCTAGGATGGATCGGGGATCAAGAAACCCAAATTCCATCCCAGATTTTTCCACGGACCCAATGTGTGATAGTTCATAGCTGACTTCATTTCCCTGCCCCACATTTTACCTCCATATGAGGGGGGTGGACAATCTGCCTCACTTCTGTGAAGTACTTTAAGATTTGCCGATAAAAAGTGCTACAGCAAGAGAAGGGTTAAGTATTACTATTTATCAGGAGTGAGAGAAGGAATGGCTATAGGAGTTGCAATTTTCCACTCTAGGACAGTGGTTTCCCAGACTTGTCTGCTTGACATCATTTTGAGTATTGGCCTTGCACCATGACCTCAGCCAGCAGCAAAGATAGCAATTATGACCCCCATCTGCAAATGGTGAAGTCTCGTCCACTTGGGGTCATGATGTACAGTTTGGGAACCTCTAATTTAGAGTATAGATTTTGCACCTTTGACTTCCTTATAGTATCTCTGAAAGGGATTGGGAATCTCTAGTTCTCCAGGTACAGGTTCCAATGACGAAATAAAGGCAAAATTCTGCTCTGATAAAAGTGTTCCACAATGGTGTCAGGGAAGTCTGTGGAGTGAGTCTGGTGAACTACAAAGGTACAGCACATATCCTTGAATAGTGTGTGTTGCTGAACACAGCATACCTACTAGTCATCTGAGAATACAACCCCTATCAACTGGGCTGGCCTTAGACCAGGGCAAAAGTAAAATTTTGGGCCCCCAGGGCCTTGCCCCCCATTCCCATGCCCCTTTCCCACAGACCCTTGGTCTGACCCAATAGGGCAGGCTTTTGAGGGTGTAGTGTGTGTGTAAGGGCTTACTTGGGACATGGCGAGCTAGGTCATGCTGGGGCACAGAGGCAACTCAGCAGGTCCAACCAAGAGCTTTGTGGATGGGTGGGTCCTGCCTCTTTGCCCCAACACACTCTAGGTACCCATTCCCTGGAGGCTCCATGAGATCCTGTGCCACCTGACACAGCTCTCCAGGGACCCCAAGAGTCCCACCACTGCCACGAACCTCAGGAGTGGTGGTGAGGCCCCATAAGAATAGTGTTGTTGAGGCTCCCAAGGCCTCTCAGTTTTGGTGACAACAAGGGTAGACACCTATTGCCCTTACCTAAGGTCAGCCCTGCTTATCAGACTAAGGGCAACATTTTCAAAAGTACCTTTACCCCATTAATTATCAATTGAGACTGAATACATGCTTAAGTCATTTAAAAAAAAATTGTATTTGGTCTTAGTAATCAAACTGCTCACTCTGGAGTACGGCTGAAATACAAATTCCACCTGGTTCCAATTTTGATTTGATTGGAACCGGGCATTTTGTCTGATACAAACAAAATCAGAATGAACAATTGGTCCGATTTTGTTCATTCCCATTTCTGACTGGATGAAATAAAAATATTTATTTGTATCTATTTATTTAAAATATTTCAACCAGGAATCTGACTGGAATTTCTTCCTGTTGGAAATCCAGTCAAAATATTAAACTGATCCGTTTTTGAAGCTATTTATGTGAAAATGGAATGGTTGTTTTGGTCAAGCCCTACTTTGGCATAGTCTCATTTCAATGTGACTACTCCTGAGTGAGTGGTTTGAGGATTTTATTTTATTTTTATTTATTTTATTTTAATAACTTTTACACCACCCCTCCTGCCATAGGCAGCTCGGGACGGCTTACAGTATAAAAATTTAAAACAATATAAATGTAAAATTATATATAATCATAACCATAACCATAATGGAGGATGTAAAAATAATCAACCCCCCTACCTAGCCCCCCCCTTCACTCATCTCCCTCACCAAAAGTCTGGCAGAACAACCAAGTCTTACATTGACGACAGAAGGAGGGGAGGTCTGGGGCCACCCGGGCCTCCACCAGAAGGGAGTTCCACAGCCGAGGGGTGGCCACCGAGAATGCCCTCTCCATAGTTGCCCCCTGAACAACTCAGGGGACTTCAAGAAGGGCGCTCCCGGTGGACCACAGGGGCCGGTCCAGAACGCAAGGTGGTCCTGCAGATAGGTGAGGCCCAGGCCGTATAGGACTTTATAGGTCAACACCAACACCTGAATCAGGCCCGGAACACTATAGGTAGCCAGTGCAGAGCCCAGAGCACCAGTGTAATGTGCTCATGGTGGCCCACCCCCATAAAGAGATGGGGTGCCATGTTCTGCACTAGCTGAAGTCTCCGGACTATCACCCTGAGTAGTCCCACGTAGAGCGCGTTACAATAGTTCAATCTTGAAGTAATGAAAACATGGATGATGTTGGCCAGGGCGCCGTCTGAGACATACGGCCAATGCACCAGATGTAATTGGTGAAAAGCACTCCTCGTCACAGCCCCATCTAAGTGGAGTTGCAGATCGAGGAGCACACCCAGACTGTGAACCTGGGGGATCAGTGGGGGGGGGGAGGGAAATCCCATCAATGATGGGAACCACTACACCCACCACCCTACTCAGCACCATCACCTCCATCTTGTCAGGATTCAACTTCAGTCAGCTCGCCCTCATGCAGTCCCCCACAGCCGCCAAGCACTGGCACCAAGACTGCTGGGTCTGGGTCCAATGAAAAAGAGAGGTAGAGTTGGGTGTCATCAGCATGTTGATGACACCGCACCTCATACCATCTCATGACCTCACCAAGCAACTGCATATACACTTGGAACAGGAGAGGAGACAGAATAGAACTTTGCAGGACTCCACACGCGAGGTCCTGGGGAGATGAAGAACAATCCCTGAGCACCACTCGCTGAGTTCTTCCAGCCAGGAAAGAGCGGAACCATTCAAGAACAATCCCGCCCACCCCAACTTGGGCTCACAGGCATGTCACCAGCATCTCATGGTCAACGGTATCAAACGCAGCAGATAGACCTAAGAAAATCAACATGGTCGATTGACCCTGATCTAATTCTTGGCAGAAATAGTCGACCAAGGCAACAAGTGCAGTCTCAGTGCCATAACCCGGATGAAAGCCAGACTGTGAGGGATCAAGAAAACTGACGCTGCCAGATTTCAGCTTAAGACCTCAATCCAAGGTGCGCACATGCATTGAGAGAACTCTGTGTTCACCATGTGCACACATTACATGCACCAGGTTAGGGGTGTGCAATTTGTTTTCGTTTTGCATAGTTAGAAACTACTTTCATTTTAGTAAGTAGGAAACTAAAATGAATGAGTTGGGAAATGAACTAAACAGAAAACTAATGAAATCTCAATCAATTGGCAATTAGCACAGTTCAAACTGCAAGTAAACAGGGGGGAGGGGGAGCAGAGTCATGTGGTAGTCAGGATATCTGATTGACATCTCTGTTGGCCAATTGGCATCGCAAACACATCTCACATCGCTATGGCAACGTTGGCACACAGAAAAGAGAGACCCTCTGAAAGGTCTTTCCTTGTACATGCTGCCAATGACTCAGGGGCTGTGGGGGAGAGCACCGGAATCAACAAAACCTGTTGACACACACCAGCTCACTATGTCTGCATAGATCTCTGTGTTTCGCGGAGAGATACTTATACACTGCTTTGGCTTTGGAGTTTTTCATGCTGCTAACTGTCTCTCAGATGTGTTGTCATGCTGGGTTGATTTCTACAACTGGACAGCCTGACACAATTTGGGGGGCCAGTGCTGCCCTGATGGGGTGATCTCTGAAAGTGGACACACCCTGCCACACTTTGGGAAGTGAATGCTAAAGGCAATGTCTGCGTGCTGCTCCTCTCCCCCACCCCTTGCAGCTGCTGCCCAAATGTGTGTCTCACCTATCTCCTGCCCCCGTGGGCTAGTCTCTGCAACTGGAAGTCCTGACAATTTGGGGTCCCAGTGTTGCACTGCTGAGGTGATCTTTGCAACTGGACACCCTGACACACTTTTGGGGGGTCAATGCTTCCCTGATGGATGATCTCTGCAAGTACAAATCCCTCCTTTCCAGGAGTTCATTCATAACACTATCACAGGCAGAGATTTAAAAGAAAGCAAGTTGTAAGAAAATGCAAACTATATTCCTTCCTGATCCATGGGTAGGAAAATACCATGGACATGGATTTGTAACAGCATGTTTTGAGAAAATGCCACCTGTGACATCCTACTGGTCCAACCACTCCCTGCATGGTCCAGGGGTAGGAATATTGCTCTGCCTTGCCTAGGGCCAGAACCAACTGTCCTTCCCTTTCTCATTATTTACAGCTACTGTGCTGTATAGTCTTGTCCTCCTGTGCTAGTGCCTGTAGCTTGAGCACCTGGTGCCCGCTGCTGCCTGCCAGGGTCTGCTCTGTCCTCTGCTCACCTGCTGCATCATGTCAGTCAGTTTCTGAGATTTCTGCCTCCCCTCACTCCGATGGGCAATCTGTGCAAGTTTGGGGAAAGGGAACGTGAGTTAGAAGGACATTAAAACCACTTTTGAAAGGTTTGAAAATGAATGTAAAACAAAAGGGTTAAATCATATGACACAAAAATGAATTTGTTTTTCAAAATGAAAACAAAAGGGGAAACAAAAACAAATGAGCTCCCTGTTGCACACCCTGACACCAGGTTGCGTGTGGTGCACACACCTGTCACGTGGACCTTGGATTGGCCCCCAAGATGTTGTTTGTTGTAGCAACCATGAACCACAGAACTTATTTTTCCTAAGTTCCAGTAATGAAATAATTTCCAAGCTCTAACAATGAATGATCAATTAGTATATTCATAGCCCCCATCTAAGCTAACCTACCAAGGGAGCAGCCCCTTAATGCATTTTAGGAAACTGGGCAAAACTTGAAGGTATAGAAGCCACAGTCACCAAACTATTTACTCAGGAGAGCTTTCATAGAATTCAGTGGGATTCCTCTGGAGTTAGTGGTTTGAGGACTGCACCCTTAATTTAGTAGAAACCTATGTGCATGTATGTGTGTGTGCATATGTATGTATGTATGCGTAATAAGCATATCCAATGAATGGCTACTTGGATGTAGTTGTGCCTTAATCGTTTTTATTTTGAAATCATTTTTACGTCAAGTGTGCTAAACTGATGTTATTCCAGAGTAGGGAGCAACTCCAGAAAAATTAGGATTACGTATTCCCCTTCTCTTTTTACACTGATGTAACTATCATTTTAATGAGGCATCAAAGGATATGTCTCATCTGTGCTCTGTTGTGGCTTTATGAATACTGAGAGATTGTGGCAGTATTATGTTGTTTGGAAGTTGTAGCAAGAATACTACCAAAATGGAGTAGTTACATCGGTTTAATTCAATCGCAGTAGTTACTTTGGTTTCTCGCTGTTTGTTGGAGGTAATGGAATAATATAATATGATCAAGATGTATCAAAGGCATTTTTTTCTAGGCTGCACTTTTGGAAAAAAAGGAGCAAAATAAGTTTTCAACAGGAGCCAAGAGCGTGATTTTCAGAATAATGATTAAAGGGATTGTGTGGGTTGAAAACAACTTTGAGGATTTGAATAGCTTAAACCTTCCAGCCTCTTCAAAGGTGCTATCATTCCTCCTTGGTTATATTTAGTTTTTGAAAAGAGGCAAGGCAGCTCAATTTTGTGTCTCCCTTGGCTTCCCTGGACACAGCAAGTGGTATTGGCAGCTTCCCAACACAACCACTACAGAAGTAGAATTCTATTACTTCCCCCCCCCCCCCCCAGCCCTTTCGGTGATTAAACTTAATATGAAATGTTTCCCCTTTTTCCTATTGTAAAATAAACTTTGCTCGTAACATGGCTAATATGTTTTTGAGCAGATGACAAAATGCTACAGGGGTCTGCTGGGTAATTCTCGTAAATAAGAGGGTGCATCAAATAACTGCTCACTGTCCTGCTGAATCTAAATCAGGCAGTCAACTGGGAATAGCCTTAAAAGCAAACCAGGGTTCCTTATCTGATGTAGGCAGAATGCAAAAGTGAGGAGAGGTAAATGCTGTTGACCTCGCTGTTCTCAGTTGGTTAGGTGGAAAGGCTGGCCGCTTCTTTTGTTCACATCAGAAAATCTAGATCAAGCCTTACTGAGGTAAGCAATCAAAAGGATATATTTGTTCTGGCTGCTCACTTAGCTAAGGGGCTTGTGTTCTGTGCTTTTCTGTGCATTGAATTCTAACACCCTCATTGGCCTGGAAATTGCAGTTCAATGCAGTTAAGACTAATGATTCTCTGGATCTCAACACTTCTGCCAAGGGAACTTGTTCCTTTCAATAATTATCACCAGGGAGTATCTCGAAAGGGGGCAGGGAGCAGCAATGAGAAAAACCCCACACTGTGTGCTGATATAGGTCAAAGGCTGGAATCCGCAATCCCTGCCTTGCACTGAAGAGCAGAAAGCATCACAGCAGCAGCAACGTGTAGTTTCACCTCCACAAATGGCCCTGGTTGTTATAGGCACTGCCCCTTCCTAAGAAACCAAGTGGAGAGGAGAAATACATAACTGGAGTAGAGAAAGAGGACAAAAGGCTTTTCAAAAGACAGAGGGCACTGAAGCACCACCAACGCTTAGGAAAAGTCGATGGAATTTGGGGAGGGGGATTATGGCAATGCCTAGCAACCCCAATAAATGATGGGGACCTCAATTGAGCTAGGCACTACACAGACAGGTAAATACAAACCTAAGGGAGTAACAAAAGTTCTATGTGAGAGGAGGTTGTCCTAATAGAGGCCATGATCCGTAACTGCCTGACCCCATGCAGCTGGGGCATCCCCAGACTCCCTTTCTCTACCCACTACCCACTACCCAGCCAAGCCTGTGCTGGCTGGCGGCCCGGGCCTTACCTCCCAGACTGGGAATCGCCTACCTCTGTTTTGTCTCTAGGTCGCCCATCTGTACCTTGTTGCAGCTGCTTCTGCCAGTTCAATTTTGTATTACTGTGCCTGAGTTTGGGGGAGCAGAGTAAGGGGGTGTAGTGGCTGTAACAGCCCTGAATTTGTGCATTCAGGGGAGGGGGATTCTTCTCCTCAGAGAACCCAGCAGGTGGTGATTGGGGATTGTTCATCTTCTCCCCAGGACCTCACATTTTGGAGTTCTGCAAGGCTCTGTTCTGTCCCCTCTCTTGTTCAATGTGTATACGCAGCTCTACCTCTCCTTTTCATCCAACCCAGACCTGGCAGTCTCGGTGCTTATCTGATGTTTGGCAGCTGTGGGGGATTGGATGAGGGCAAGCTGTCTGAAACTAAATCCTGACAAGACGGAGGTGATGTTGGTGGGGAGGGCAGTGGGTGTGACGTCCCCCATCATGAATGGGGTTCGTCCCCCACTGGTAACTCTCAAGTCTGGAGTCTGGGGGTACTCCTCGATCCGCAGCTTCACCTGGATCTCCAGGTTGAGACTGTGGTGAGGAGTGCTTTCTGCCAATTACATCTGGTGCGTCAACTTCGGCCGTATGTCTCTGACTCGGACCTGGCCACTGTCATCCATGCCTTCATCACCTCAAGATTAGACTATTGTAATGCGCTTTATGTGGGGCTACCTTTGGTGGTGGTCTGGAGACTGCAGCTGGTGCAGAATGCAGTGGCCTGTCTCCTAACATGGATGGGTCACCGTGAATACATTACACCAGTGCTCTGAGCTCTGCACTGGCTGCCGATAGTCTTCCAAGCCAAGCCTGAGTCAAAGTGTTGGTGCTTGCCTATAAAGCCCTATATGGTCTGAGCCCCTCCTATCTGTGTGACTGCCTCACTCTCTGTGCCCTGGAGTGACCCCTGTGGTCCACTGGGGGTGCCCTTCTTGGTGTCCCCCAGGTGGCGTGGGGGGCTACAATGGAGAGGGCGTTCTCAGTGGTGGCACCCAGGCTGTGGAACTCCCTTCCAGTTGAGGCCCAGTTGGCCCCAGGTCTTGCCTCATTTTGGTGACAGTGCAAGATCTGACTGTTCCGCCAAGCCTTTGGTGAAGGAGGAAAGTGAAGGGGGAGGGGGAGTGGAGAGGATGCATTTTTTATTTTCTTTTATGCCTACCTCTTATGTATTTTATATTTTATTTTTATTTTTAAATATTTTAATTTTTGTAAGTTGCCTCGAGCTGCTTAGGCAGGAAAGGCAGGATATAAATGGTGTAAACAAATAAATAATAGAATTGCGGCCTGCGGGCAGCCTGGAACTCTCTGATGTTGCCAGGGCAATGGCCAGCCTAAAGCAGAGCTGCAGCATGGTCCACCAAGCAGACCGGCACAAGCTTCGGTCCGGTGCCCTAGCTTTGGCTGGCCCGCTCCCCTGTTGGCATTCTGGGATGTTCTGGAACACTGCAAGCAGGGTTGCCCTGGCCAGGCTTAACCTGCTTTGCTTCCACATCTGGTAAGGTGCTTCTAGACAGACGGGCCAGCCCATGGGTGAAGCAGGCTGGCGCGGGCAGAACCGGAGCTGTGGTCTGTCTAGAAGCACCCTCTGTACGGCAGAAAACCAGAGACAAAGTTGGGTAAGAGTGTGCAGACAAGGTAACTCAATGGCAGAAAAGAGAAAAGCAGAAGCTTCTTTATGCCTTTGGGAATGTCCCCCTTTGTGAGCCCCATCTCTGTTGCACCTGAGAGCTGGCACATAGTACGATATCAGCAGAGCTAGAAGAAATAATAACTGGCAATGGTGTTGCTGTTGGGCTTCAACTTTCTTTTTTGTCTGTTTCTCCCATCAGCAAAAACTGTTGAGGTATTAATTCAGTCAAGCGAGTACATGAGCCAGCTGCTGGAGCAGGCCTCTCTGCATTTCTTTGTCACAGTCCGCGTGGATGAAACGCAGAAGATACTAGCCAGGCAGAAGAGCACGGTGCTGCAAATCCCCAAGCTGCACATCAAGGTCAGTTCCAGGGATGCAACAGTGAAAGAGGCTAGCATCCTGCACTCTGAATCACTATGCTCCGCATCTCAGTCATGCTGACCTCTATTAAACTACTGGAGTGTCTGATGTGGGGGGCCTATTATAAAACCTAATGTGGAGATAATGATATACAGTGCAGTCCTGAAGTTAGGGATACAATCACAATTTGCCAAGGAGGTGGAGGAACCAAACAGAACTGGCCTCAGAATTTGCAGGGCCCAGGGCAAAGATAAAATGCAGGGGTCCTTGTGCCTCTTCCATGGCCCTGCATCCTTGGGGGCACCAATGGAGCCCCGAAGATGGTTGTGTTTGGGGCCCCACACCCTGCCCTGGTGAAAACAGGGGGCCTCCAGAAGTAGAGAAAATAGTGGGACAGTCACCCTGTGATAAAGCTGCCCCTGAAAACCAAATCCTGAGTAGAGCCCTGCCCAGGCTAGAAACGTGGGCCTGGTGGCCTGAGCCCTGACACAATGTAGTCGGCTGAGCACCAAGACATCACAGTGCTAGGGGTGGGGGCAGCATGTCAGAAAAGGGACAGTGTAATGGTATAGCCAGGGACCCATGCTCGCTGTGTTTTCCCCATTGGTGGCAATGGGGGAAACGCAGTGAACAGGAGTGCCTGTGCTGAGCTCTTTCCCATGTGAGCATACCCACAGGGAGCACCATGACATCGTAACACTCTGTAAAGGTAGGGCTACCTCAGAAAAGGGGTGGGTCGAAGACATTCTCCTGCCCCTTTCTAACATTGCCCCCCTCATGGAGCATCACAGGGAATGGGGCTTCCTGCAGCTGGGGGAGGAGGTCCCAATCCTCTCAGCACTACCTGTCCTTCCATGCCCCATTGCAGCCCCTGTGATCAGCCAGGAGCACCTTCGGTACCTATCAACCTTGTTCATACGACAAGGGCTCTCAAGGCGGCGTTCTCGGTTGCTGCTGTGTCAGACTTTGTTGTTTGAAAATGCATTTGGCGGGGGGGAGGGGAGAATAGGGGACTGTGTTGATTTTGACAGGTGGTTTGGGGTAGGGTTGTGAGGGGGGTTGGGTGTGGAGATTATTGGGTGACATTGTGGGAAGGTTGGGTTTTAAAGGTATCTCCTTTTAATTAGTTTTATCTATTTTTATTGTTTGTGAGCTGCCCTGAGCCTTTGGGAAGAGCAGCATATCAATTTAAATAAAAAAATCTTCCCATGCCCACAGTGATTGCATAAGCTTTCTTCCCATGAAAAACTGGGCCAAAAAGTAAAGAGTGGACTCAAAGTCCACTGTTTCAGAAAACCTCTTACAGAATATAAAAGTTTCACTCCATCTAATTACTGAATAAAAAGAATGCTTTATCAATATTGTCTGTAAATAGAGTTTTGTCTTTCAGAGCATTCCATAGAGGAAGCCAATAAGTTAAAAAAAAGATTACTTCAAACATATCTTCAATAATCAAATCTGAAAAGGTGTAATCTTTTAACTTCAGTGCCCAACCAGAACAACATACACAAAATCCCCTGGTTGAAGTCCTAAATAAAAATTGTTTATTCCTGCTCCTCTCCTATGAAGCAAGACTAATTAATGTGAAGAATGGGTTTGGGCCAAATAGTCGCCTCTTCTGCAAACAGTAAGAGCTTAATGTGACTTACAAAGGAACCAAACATTGGGTTTGTGACCAGTTTGCTTATGTAAAGCTGGCCTGAAAGTTTTTCTATCCAGCAGCCTCCACAAAGAATCTTTTTATTCGTAAGTCAAGGCCTAAGTTAATAATACAACAGACAAACAAACCCATTCCTTTTGTTGTAGCTGCTGAATAGGATTACACAATGTCTCATTATTATTACCCAGTGGATCCTTTTGTGATTCTGTTGTCCTAAAATGTGTATACATCTGCCTTGACCTCACTACTCACCGTTCACCCTTCCCGTGCGCCAGCTTCTCTCCTATCCTACCTTTCTCCAGCCTCACTTGATGAAGTCACATCCCTCCTTTCCCCATCTGTCCCCCCATCCACTGGACCATATTCCTTCTTGCCTCCTAACTGCTATCTCCTCCACTGTGTTGCTCCATCTCTGCTGCATACCATCAATCTCTCCCACTCTACTGGCTCTTTTCCGTCTTCCAACATGCCACTCTATCCTCTATCCTTAATTTATTTATTTTTTTAAATCCACTCTTGACCCCTCCATTCCTTCTAACTATTGCTCAAACTCACTCCTCCCCTTTGATTCCAAGCCACCTACACCTCTTTCTTGACTTTCTCTCTTCCAATTCCTCCCTTCCAATCTGACTTCTGTTCTCTCCACTCTTAAGACCACTGTTGTCAAATTAATCAGTGATCTCCTTGTAGCCAAGTCTAAGGGCCACTATTCCATCCTTGCCCAGCTCGACTCTGCTGCTTTTGACATTTATGATCGCTCCCTGGATTTCTAGAGCTTAGTATTCAGCTTGTTCTCTTCCTACCTCTCTAATCGTTCCTTCCATATCTCTCTTGCTGGTGCCTCTTCTGCTTCCCTTCCCCTCTTGGTCAAGGTTCCTCAGGGCTCTGTTCTGGGCCCCCTTCTCTTCTCCCTTGATACCCTGTCTCTCAGCAAGTTCATAGAAACTTGTGGCTTCCAATCCCAACCGTATTCTGATAGCACCAAACTCTGTCTTTCCACCCTTCCCTTCTTCCACTCCATCTGCTCTAGTATCACTAACTGTCTGTGAACTCTCTGCTGGGATGTCTCATTGGCAGCTCAAGCTTAACATGTCCAAGCTTAACCTCTCCTCATCTTCTCCCCCTCCCACCACAAAACCATCCTCTTCCTCTTCACTCTGTCTCCATTGGTGGTGTCATTCTCCAGCTTGTCCCTCAGGTACGTAGCCCAGGATTCATCTTTGACTTCTCCTTTACACCTCCTAGTCTGTCTGTTTTATACGGATGGGCATTCCGGATTCAGATTAATTCATAACTGCCCAGAATGGGCCATTACAGATTAATCTGAATTATGCCTTACCAGTTCCAGATCTGGTGTTCTGGACCCAGATTTCTCACCACCCCATACTGCGGGGTCCTGGAGTGTACTTACTGGCCTCGGAGAGCTTGATTGACGCTCCGGTGGAGTCCACCGCTGCTGTGGAAAATGGTGACGGTGGTCATTTTGCACAAACCAGAGTATGTTGCTTGGCAGTGCACCATGACGAGGGAGCCTGTCAGGAGGCCCCTCACAGTGGTGGCAGGACAGTGGCACTTCAATCAAGCCCTCTGAGGCAAGTAAGTACTATTCCAGGAGTCTGGGGGATAGGGTTGTGGGAGGTTGGACCTACTGCTCCGGGAGGGACTATGGATGGAAGTACAGATCAGTTTCCCATTGACTTCAATGGGTTCTGAATCCAAATCCATAATTAATCTGAAAATTACAGATACAAATCGAAATCTGTAATTCAGTCCAGATGCCCATCCCACTCTCTTATGACTATAGCCTGTCACTTCTCCCTACACATTGCTAAACTTTGCCCCTCCCTTATGACTCCCACCACTAATGCACTAGTCATCTCTCACCTTGACCCTCTCACTCCTGTTCAGTATTCTGCTGCCAAGGTCATCTACCTTGCTTACCTCTTTGGTCATGTTCAGCCCCATCTCTCCTTCCTCCACTTATTCTCTCCTCTCACCCTTTTGCATCCAACACAAACACCTTGTCTTCAAGGATCTTCATGGCCTTGCTCCTCCCTATCATTCTTCCCTCATTCCCTGCTATGTTCCCACCCACACCCCTCCTGTGTCACCACCTTCACCAGCCCCAGAGTCTAGTGCTCCTTAAACCATCTTTGCCCCTTCTCCTATGCTGTACCTAGGCTTGAAACACACACATTCTGCTCCCTCCCTTGTGACCTTAAGATCCCTCCTAAAAATCTACCTCTCCTATCAGGTTTAACTCCTCACTCCCATCGATTGCTCAGTTATGCTTCTCCTTATACAGTCTCATACTTCAGGGCCCACCTCCTCCCTTGTAACCAGGGAACCATATACACTGTGTTTCCCCCATTTCTGCCAACAGGAGATACGCAGTGAACACGGATCCCTGCTTGTAACTAAGCTAAGCATGCACACCTTGCTCCTCCCTTCATGAATGTATCCCTGTTCCTCATTATGTGCCCTTTGTCCAGTCTAGATTGTAAGCCCCTTGGGCCATGGACCTGTCTTTAATCATGACTGCTCAGCGCCAGGCACGTTGCTGACGCTAAATAAATAATTAATAATACATATTATGAAATCATCCCAGACACCATGGCTGCAATCCACACAACCACTTACTATAGGGTACTCCCATGGGAGCCTGCTCTGCTGCAAGTGATTTGTGGATTGCAGTCCATGTGTAGAGAGATGCAAGTTTATAACTAAGTTGGTACAAGAGGTTAATGAAGGGAGTCCCAAATGAACTTCTATGGCCTGTGTTATGCAGAAACTAATGGCGTAACAACAGTCTAAATTGAGCAAGGGTAAGCCCTGCCCTGACCCATCAGCATTGGAGCTAGAACTGCCACAAGAGTTGCCACAACAGAGTGTCACTTGGTTCTTAGCTGCTAGTATTTTAATTTGCTTTGCAGGCAGGGAAAATTGTGTCCATTCTACCCATCTCCCCAGCTGCTGGGGAAGTGTAATGGGGTAGAGGGCAGTCTTTCCTTAATTTTAGCCCCCTGTATCTAACCTGTGGCAGTGATGAACCCTAATGTTGGAGAATAGAGATATGTTCCCTCCACCTCCCTCTGGCCGTCATTTACAAGTCACTTGCTCCTGAAGAGTCCCATGGAAGTCCATGGGGGGACTACTCCAGAGTAAGTGGTTTGTGGATCACAGCCTTTGCTTTTATGACAGGAGCTCAATGTAAATTATCATAATGGTTCCATCTGACTTTGGAATTCGCAACTCTTGTACATACTGTGGAGGAAATACTGTAGGAAATTCAAGGCTTATCAAGCAGTGATAAATTGGTATGATCATGACAGCCATTGAAATTTGATGCAATACAGTATTCCTCCTTGCAATTAGTGACCAGCTACTCCAGTTGTAAACTGGTTCTTTATCGTTGGCTTTTAAACTTTTATTCTTAAGGAGGTGGGCACTGAAGAAAGAAACCAGATTCTTAGTAACTTTTTCATCATTTTCTCAGTGCTTGTTACAAAAGCCACAAAACTACTAATTAAGCTTTCATTATTCCTGCCCCTAAACACTGCATGCCCTCATCTCTGCTCTTACTCTCAGCTCACCCTTTCACACAATTATAGGAACAGATACATGGTACAGTTCCATGATCTAGACCCTTCAGTTCCTTTCCCCACCACATGAACACCCCTTGAGCATTTCAGCACCCAACTTCTATGTTGGCCCTCAGAGCTTGTATTAATTTTCAAAGTGGTTCCTGGAAGGGAAAAGGTTTCCCACCCTTGGTTTAAACTGATATGAATGCATTGAATTTGGTACCTGCACTGAATATTCATTTCAGCTAGTGATGAAATGGGTAGTAGGCTTATTATTTGTGGGTATTATTTTCACTTAGGGGGATTCCTTAGATTCTAAGGAATCTAAGTGTATCTGGATGATATTTGCAACTAAAATGCATATTCTGTTTTAGTTATTTTGGTCGTTCAGCCAATTTGGTATTTTGGGTTATGTCACTTTGGGCAATTGAGCCTGTGCAATAATGTTAATAATGCTGAAATAGCATAACTGAAATGACTGAAAAACTGAAATAACCAAATGGGGGAAAAATGTAAAACCAAAAAAGACAAAAAGAGTAATGAAAACCGATACCCAACAGAGTGTCAATGAATACCAGTACTTAACCTAAGCAGCCATTTTCATTTTGGGTAGAGTATATTTGAGAGGTTGACCCATTTCTTCAATTACTTGCCTCGGTTTTAGCTTCAGCCCTAATCTGAACAAGCTCATGATGACCTATGGCATATTTATTACAATAACGACTGGTATACTGCAAGGGTATCACCTACTTCTGAGCTAACCTCTTTCTTTGGTTTCTAGGTTCCTGGAGAGAAGTCCGTTGGTAAGGAGATGACTATAACTGTGGAATTCACCAACCCACTGAAACAAAATCTCTCCAACGTTTGGTTACGTCTTGATGGGCCTGGATTACTGAGGGGGACCACAAAGATGTTCAGGTAGGAAAGAATGGGAGAGGCCCATTCCTGTCTCTCATATGGGATTCAGATTTTGCATTATGCCAGGGGTTCCCAAGTTTCTTGCACTAATAGACGGCTGTCAACCTACCAAATTTCTCACAAACCACCATGCAACCACAGGAGATGTCTGCAGCCCAGAATATGCTCATTGCAGACTGGCCATGGCTGCTGAAGCAGATGGTTTTGTTCTGGCACCCGTGGCCATTTCTTGGAGGGTGGGAAAGGCTAAGGAATGACCGTATTCCACATGTGCTGTCTGCAAAGTGATCATCCAGAGATGAGCTGACACTAGTGGGAACCAAGACACCTTTTGCTCTAGCTATGGCCAATTCCTACACACAAACTGTAGACTCTCTACCACAGACACATGTTCTCCATTGTTCTGCAGACCACAGTGTGGGAACCACTGCACTAAACACAGAATTCAGCATCCTCCGGTTTTTGTATAAGACAGAGCTTCCTCAAATGTGACATTTGATCCCAACTACTACTACAGTAGCGCCTGCAGTACCCAGCTGAGTTCTCCGAGTCCTCATCTGGCCCCTGGTGGGCTTCTAGAGTAGCAAAACTAAGCCCTGCCCTTTACTGACAGCTTGTGGCAAAGCCACCGTTCTAGTCCTGGCACCAACAGATTCTATTGCTTATATGCAATACTACACAATCAGAAGCTAGATTGAGGGTCTGGAACTTTAAGGAAAACTTGGACCTCATTCTGCAGTGGTGTAAATGGTAGAGTGAATTGCACATCATTGTTAAGAGCGACTTCGTTGTTATGCTTTTATTTTTAAATGTTGCTGGCTGCTCTTGTTGACAAGGAAATGGGTATTATCCAGAAGTATCAGTTGTTATCCGGAAGTATCAGATGCATCTCTTTCCTTCAAGCCACACTCTCTTTAGATCATGTCCTTTGTTAGGATGGCCAAAGTTCCCAACCCGAGAACTGAAATCTTCATATGGCTGAGTCACAAGAAATGCCCCACCCTCAATGTGCATGCGCGCACACAAACCTCTCCTGTTTAATGACTGGCTGGCTGAGTTTCTGAGGCATAGCTGTGATTCAGCCATTGAGACCTGGGTACAATGAAGTAAAACGCAGGACTAGTAAGACAGTACAGGGCTCAGCCAGAGAGGCACACTTGAACTGTCCAAGAACCACATGTGGTTCTGAAGCATCAGTTTGACCACCTGTGTCGTACTAAAAGAGAAAAATGATTGACTTTTGGTAGAATTGTCTGTGGTGATGGAAGCCCATTCATTGGCTTCAGTGTACAAGTGAGTTCAAGATTCAAAACCTTTGTCATTAACTTTTCCTTGGCTGGATGGAGGTTGCAGGTTACACATACAGAGGACAAGCTCTGGGTAGTTGCAGTGTATTTAAATAATAATCCCATTTGCTCCCATGTATTCAAGAAGATAAATGACTGCTCTGTGTTGATGGCTCAGCACATTACTTAGAATCATTCATCACAAAGTTCACTCCCAGGCAAATGGAATTAGTGCCATTTTACTCCATTAACAAAAATTAAAATAAAATAAATAAATATTCCTCTGGGTTTTTCTCCTTTGCTGTTCTTTTATGGGGCCATCTCCACTGAAATGGTCTCCTCTAACCTTCTGATACTGTACCATGGTTTGTTAAATGAAATAAGGATATAGAAATGTCTTTAAATGCTTTCAGGTTTGTATAGTAGCTGTTTCTGGCTATAGCGGGAGGGGGAAACCCTTTCCTTCCCAGGGGCTATTTTGAAATTAACACAAACCCACAGAAGTTGGAGTAGTGGTGTGTTCAGGAAGAGAAAGGTCCTATCCTTGTGTGGAAACTCATCTCTGCTCCCTTCTCTTGAGCCCACTCTTTCAGTGCTAGGAAGTAGGAACTGTATCCATGGGTCAAATAAAAATTAACTATGGGCCACATTTGGTCCTCGAGCCTTAAGTTCTCACACCTGGGCTATGTCATGCGTCAAGTCACAAACTAGGCAAGTCTGTCCCACTGGACTGGGAATCAGAGCTGGGTGGTGTGCATGGGAGATTCAGGCGATGAGGTGCATGGAGGCACATACCCCCCACATCACCAAAGATGCCTCGAGCTGCCATGTGGGCAGGAGGGAGCAGGATAAAAGCACCTCAAAATAAATAAATTTTCAGAAGCCCTATAAAACACCTGCCCAGCCCCCACTCCTGTGCCCTTACTGTTGAAAGTTACCAGGCACTTATGGTCGTGTGGCTGCCTTTGACACTGCCTTGGGCAAGTCAACATAGTCAAATTTTGATACCAAATCTGGAGCATGAATAGAGGACAACTGCATAAATCACACAAGAGCCTTTCACAGTTGCCGTCCCTGCACTTGACTTTATTTCCCCACTACATTCCCACCCAGGAACATCCCTCCTCTACCGCAACCCTGATTTTGACTTTAAAAAAAAAAACATGGAAGGGGAAAGGCGGTTAAATGCATTCAGCATTGGACTGAGACTTGGGAGATAATTATCAACTACAATGATCCAACTAGCCCAATATCCTATCTCCAGTAGTGACAAGAATCTTTAGAAATATACAAGGAACAGGGAAACTGAGTGCTGTATCCCCTATCATTCATTTTTCCAGCTTATGGCAATCTGAGAACTAGGGGCACCCAAAGCATGATGCTGCATTCCCACCATCTTGACTAATAGTCAGTGATGGGCCTGTCTTCCATGAAGCTGTCTAATCCTTTTTTCTATGCAAAAGCTATTGGGGCCAGAGCTTTAACTATTGCAAATTGATGTAATGGCACTGATTTCATTGGAGCTCTATTGTATACATTCTTATTGCTTCCTAGACCAGATTCTTCCACACATCAAAAACCAACTCAAAGTCAAAGTGTTTTAGATGTTTTCGATTTTTGGTCATTCTTCCTTACTGCTTGTCATTTATGTCTACGTATGCAGGCACTCACTGGCTCATTTTTTTGTTCACAAAAATTGTGGATGAAAAACCAGAGCAGGTAATTGTGTGTGTTTATTTTATATAGCACTGGCAATGTGCCTAGTGCTGAACTGTCATGAGGAAAAGACAGGTCCTTTATTTATGTGTTTCTTTGTTTATTAAAATATTTTTATCCCGCCTCTTCTGCTCAAGAAGAGTCCCCTTGTCCGCAAGAAGCTTACACTGTAGAATGGGAAGGGGCACAGAGAAACAGGAATACATTCATGAAGTGGAAACTGTGTACACTTGGCAGGAGGGGGATCGTGAAAATAGAAGTAAATAAGGAATCTCAGGGGCTGAGGAAAAAGGGAAAGCTTGATCGAAGAAGTAGGGTTTTAGGAGGAAGTTGAAATCCAGGCGGGAGGGGGCAGAGGATGTGTGTTCAGGAATGGAGTACCAGGTATGAGGGGGCAACATGGGAGAAGGGGTGAAAACTGCTTAGGAAGCAAGAAAGCCTGGGGCAGGGGTGGTGGTAGAGGAGGGATGTTCCTGGGTGGGAATGTAGTAGGGAAATAAAGGGAAAAAATAGGGAGGAGCAAGAACTTCTAGAACCTTGAAGGTGAAGACAAGTAGCTGTTACGTCTGACAATAACCCCACAGACCTCCTCTCCCTCAGAATACAAAAGGAGCCCCGTGGTGAGGTTTGGCCTGCCTCCATTCCTCTTGCTGAGGCCCCAAGCCCACCCCTGTTGGGAGAGTTTGGCTCTGCTGATTCTGCCTACCTGGCAGTGGAGCCCTGAGTTCAGGAGCTGCTGCCACGTCCATCTTCAGCCTTTCATTTCTCCAGGTGCTTACAGATGTTTCAGCAAAGCAGGAGCACAGGTAGCATGGCAGCAGCCACAGCAACTCAGCCCTTCTCACAGCTCATGGGGGCTCTGGGTTCACCACAGTCATTCAGTGGCATAAATGTCTGTAAAACTGGCTCTGCACCACGGTGACGTCCTCGGTTGCAGCACAGGTTGGGTTTGCCTCATAGCCTCTAACGTGTGATAACATCCATAGCTGGCTAGGGCTGTCATTTTAACGTATGTAACTTCTGCCATCTTCAAAACTGTATTTTTATGGAGAAGGAGCTGTGTATCCTTCAATAAAAGCAAGCAATAAATAAATAAATAAATAAATATAAAGGAATTTCCTGAGAATGCAGTCCTCAAACATCTTATTCTGGGTAGTGCCACTGATTTCATTGGGACTAGTCAGGAGAAAGTGGTTTGAGGATTTCCCACCTCAAAAGGAGCACATTTGCATATTTTTACTTGAAAAGAGCAAGCACAGTTAGTAGACAAAAGTTGCTCCTCTTGGGCATCTTTGTGTTAAGCTTGAAATTTACAGCATGATCCTAGGGTTGCATAGTGCAGACACTTGGAGTCTTTAGCATCAATATGGGTCGCACTGACTTCAGTGGAACTTACACTGGCACTCACAATGCAGGTTCTATCCTGCTGGAGGATCACATCTTTACACAACCAAACCCCATCACTGCCCTCTGATGTCTTGTAATTAGTGCAGTGAATATGCAAGGTGTAGAGCAGGGGGAAAATGAGGCCCCACATAACCGTAGCCTCATGACCTAGGGGTGTGCAATTAATAATCTACTTAATGAATGCTGTCAAAAACCATCCATATGCCTATAAACATTTAGCCAACCTACATTGGCCCCATTCTGAGACATCCCTATGCAGAGTCAATCAACACCATCACAGATTGTACAGGAGAACAGTAACGCAGAGCTAAATTTTGGAGTGACAGAAAGCAGCTGTGTCCTCCAGCAGCACTACATCACTGCATGACACTGGGAGATGGTACACCAGGCTGTTTGTGTGTCTGAAAAAACCCTAGTGTGAAAATGAAAATCAAGAATACTACTGAGTAGGTTGTCTATACGATGAGTAATCAAGGGTCATACATAATGCACAGTGGAACTGCTAACAGCAGGACTTGAACAAGATCAATTCGACTTTTTTTTTCTGGACACAAAGAAGATCTCTAATTGGACCATGTTCTAATGCAATCTGGTTAGAACAACATAAAGTGCAGGGTTTTAATCGACTATCACCACTGACTCGATTTTGCCTCAGATGATTATCTCCAAGTTTTTAGTAAAGAATTGGTTAATTTACACATCATGGATTTATGCTTTTATTATAGCAGATGGAAACTAAAGATGCTCCCTGTTTTCCTGTGACTATAAAAGCTGCATGTAGGGCTAAAATCAGAGTTTAAATTAATAGTGTTTTTACCATCACAACTCCAACTTGAGTATTTGTGTGTGCTTTTTCAAATTTGTGAACATTTGATTTTTAGACCTGCATTCTTTGAGAATTCCAGCTCAGGATGGAGCAGTGGCCAAAAAGGCACATAATGTGAAGGATTATTAGGACAGGAATAGAAAGAAAGCACTATAAGTCTGTGGTGCACCCACACCTTGGATACCGTGTGCCATTTTAGTCATCCCCACCCCAGTTAGGATATAGCAAAATTGGAAAAGGCATAGAAATGATCACTGGTGTGGAAGGGCTTCCACACAAGGAGAGCCTGAAAAGGTTGGGACTCTTCAGCTTTGAATAGAGATGGCTGAAGGCGAGATATAATGGAAGTTTATAAGACCATGAGTGGTGTATAGAAAGTAAATAAGATGTGGATAATATTAAGTACTGTTAATGCTAGTACTAGGGGCCATGCAATAGAATTAAGAATGCAGGTTTAAAACAGAGGAAGTATTTTACACACAGTGCATGGCTTAACTGGTGGAACTCCATGGCCAATAATGGACCTTGGCTAATTACCACTTATGGACTAACTGCGACAAATCTTCTTTTGAATCAAATTCCACTGTGGTCCTTAACAGCCAAGTTGGTCAGACGATGCAACCTCTGACTACCTGAAGCTGGGAGTGAATGAGAGGGGAGGAATTGGCCTTGGATTTATACACTTTCTTTGGAGCATCCAGCGGGCCACTTTCAGAGCCAGGATACTGTGGGACAGTGGACAATTGGTCTGGCCCCATGTGGTGGCTGAACTTATGCTCTGAATCCCTGAACCATTTTTTTTACTCATGCTAGCTAATTTACACATGAAACTGTAGTAAGGTTTAACAGCAGGTAAAAATGATTGCAGTTTGGGGCTGAATACAGAATCATAGAATTGACGGGTTGGAAGGGATCTCCAGGATTGTCAAATCTAACTCCCTGCTCCAAGGCAGGATGCCCTCTACCCACAACATCACAGATAGATGCTTGTACAGTAGACCATGAAAACATCCAAGGAAGGAGATTCCATAGCCTGCTCCATTGCCCAACTGCTCTTACAGTAGTATAACATAAAAATAATTAATATCAAAGGACCCTGCTTTCTTCTCCCCAGTAAACTATTGACAAACTGGAAGGAACTGAGTGAACAGAGTAAAAACTGGTGTCTGGAAAGATTAACGTATAAGAAACCCCCAAAGACAGCAAAATCTGTTGAGCAAAGTGATCAAGCATCTCCCTGACAGTGAGAACCTTTAGGCAGAAGAATAACATCCCTGGTAAAATGCTGAAAGTCTCATTGTATGGGAAAATGACAAGAGGATTGTTAGAAAGAATAATTAAAAATTGGGAAACAATCTGGGGAAATGGACTAGATGTTTTTAGACGTTCGGCTAACACAGTGATGGACGCAGTATAGAAACCAAAATACGTCTCTTAAGGGTTTATAATGCTGCCTCTCTCATAGTATGAGTTGCTTCCATGTGGGAAGCTGATGTTCAAATGAATGGGGCTTGTGTGTCAGAAGAGAGCTTTGAGGATTGGTGCCAAATTCAATTTGTTATCCTGAGTCATCTGGGTATCATGGAGTGTCTGGCTCGCTTTCCCTTTCGAGAGTTAAGTAGAGTGTAATGTTTCTTTGTCAGGTTCTTTTTCCCATCTCTAGCGTCTCTGATGCTGTATTAGGATGAGATTTATGACTTAGCTGCCAAAATGTTTACACTGTTCCTTTATAATGGCAGAGAACTTCCAACCAATTCGTCCTTGACCTGGGAAGAAAAATGCATTCGAAGGCGACCTGGAGCCCGAAAGCTGATCAGCAGCCTGTCTTGTGATGCCCTACGACACGTCTATGGTGAATTGGACGTCGAGATCAAAACATCTGCGTGAACAGATTCCTTCTATGTGCTTTCATTTCTCAGTATTTCCAAATTTCATTACAGAAAAACACAAGACAAAAAAATTATTTTAGCTTCTTTTGTTGTCCTAGCTTTGAATGAGCTTTGCACATCAATGAAGTAAGGCAACTGGAAATATCACAGAACTGAAAATTTTTTATCTAGAATTCTGCAGGTTTTCAGTGTAGATACAAATAGTTAAATGTTTCTTCTTCTTCCTATTCAGTTATGCCCCCTTGCATTAGTACTGGGAGGATTTTAGAAGGTTCCATCCTGCCATCAAGCACTCTGGTGTAATTAAGGTCTGATATTTCATGAAACAAAAATCTAGTTTATAAGAGTCTGGTGTTAAATTACTCTGGTTGTAGTAAAAAGTATATTCCAACTGTGAGAATTACTTTCTCTTGTGCAGTAAAAGTTTTCATACTCACAGAACAGCTTACCTAGTGAAAGCATCTCTGAGGGTTTGATACCACAAGGAGGCTTCCTCGACTTGCTCTCAACTGATGCCCTGGTTTGCCTTTGCCATTTACTCTGTTTGCTCTGGAATTGCCGCTTTTGTGTGTGCAAGACCCCATTTTTCTATTTTCCCCTTTCATCTCAGGCTTTTCATTGTCTCTCTGCCCTCTGCCTCGCTACCGTCTCTGTGCATGTGGAAGGAGACCAGTGTGCATAAAAGGTGTGGATGTCCTTTTCCCCCACCCTCCGCAAACCTTTCAAATCTTTTCTATGGAGTTCAAGCTCTGCAGACCTGCAGGCACAGCAAGGGTAACTAATGATTGGTACCAGCATGCCTTTTCTGCCAGCTAGTACCCAATCAGGAAGTTGCGAGGTGGGGCTGGAGTATAGGGGACACACCTGGGAAGGACATGGTTCAGGCAAGGGCTGGGGAAACATTGAAGGAAATTATAGGGAGGACAAACAGGGTGGAGGTCAGGCCTAGGGAGTAGTGCCAGAGGCCAAGGCAGTACTCCAGGGATTATTGGGGGGGGCAGTGTTCAAGGCCCACAGGAGTTTACACCTATAGAAAGTAGTAGAAATCACCACGTTATCTTACCATGTGGGTGATCTGTGACATGGAATGCTGATATTATCTGGAGAACTCTTCTGTAGATCCCCAGAACTTTACTACAGATTTATCATTTTATAGAAATGTTCAGACATCCTAAATTACCATGTGACAAATTGTGGCAACCTGAGAGAGTCCCAGAGGAGTCATGGCTACTGGTCCTCTACGTGTCCAAATATGGCAGGGCAGGGCAGATGTCATTTGCTTTAGGAGACCTCTCCAAAGCTCTGCAAATCTTTCAGAGGACTAACAAAGCTTCCTGAGAAGAAAAGCTGAGAACTGACCTGCAGAGTCCCTTGATTGTGTCTATGGCCATTTTCACATGGACCCCCACCCCCATACACACATGTGTAGGTGGGGGCGCCCGTGAGAACGCCATGGCAGGTGCAGTGGGGGGATCAGTGGGCACCTGTGGGAACGCCATGGGCAGTGAGGGGGGATGTGCAAGCTCCCATGCTCCACCCACCTCCACCCATCACCCACGCATGGAGCAACAGGTGTCAATGCCCGATGCTCTGTGTGTGGAGATGGGTGGAGGTGGGTGGGTGGGGTCTGTGGGAATGTACCCCTATGAACCACCTACCCATCGCGCTGCCCACCCATACTTGCTCCCGTTAGAAAAGAACCTATCTTTCACCTTGATCTGCGTAAGGGAGCATCGCCGGAGACCATGCTTACCCCTCTTCCATTTGTGACACATTTATTCTTCTCTTTGATATCTTGCTCAATGTTCATCTGAGACTGACACTTTCCCTATGCTGCTGTCTTGCACAAGCTCTGCTCAGCAGAAAGAGAAATACATCATGGTGCAGTCAGTGCTCCTAGGAGACTTTCAGGTCTGTTGTTGTTTTGCTTAATCATGACACATGGGAGTGACAGGATTGACAATCATGGATTTCCACAAATCAAGGTAAATGTCCAATTTAGTTTCTTTTTTTCCCCCTGGGAGGCTCAAGTCTCTGGGAATGCATGTCCCTGCTCCATTCACATTCCCCTGCTCCAAGCACTCCAAGGCGCTCTGCACAGTCATTGGTTAGGGAAAGATTTTCCAGAACTCCCCTCTCCCCCCATCTGGTGTATTGGGATAGGAATGGAGCTGGAGACGTTTTTCACACTGTTGCAGTAAAATACCTGCGCCTATTTACACACTACATAGGTGGGAGACTTCATCGTCCTATTAAAAATGAGGTAAAAGAAAGTAAATCTCAGATTGTTTACAGTGATATTGGGCAATTTGCAGGGAACATTTCATGGCCTGATCAATGGAAGATAGATGCTTTGCTTTCCATCTTCAGTATCATGCTCTATTCTTTCTACCTAACCCCTTACTTACCAGAAGAACCCAAAGACATGAAATTGGAGAGTTACTCTGGAGAAATGCATCTAGAACAATTACTTCCTCCTGCAAGCAGAGGGAACCAGGTGATAAATAGCTCTTCCCTTCATCTCCCTGCTTGGAAACTTCCAGGAGGGAAAGTGCAATAGTAAGCAGACAGTAAGGAAAGGCACTGTGAGAGAAACACAAAACCTGCTGTCCCAAAAAGCCTCAGCACTGCCTAAGACTCAGGAGGAAGATAAATCTCTTCTTCCCATATGGACAAGCAAGTCTCCTAGAGTATAAGCATTCTTCCCCGCTTTTTGGAGAGGTAAGTACTCACTCCACTATCCTCATTTTAACCCTCTCTGATGTGGGAACACGGGAGGTTAAAGCAACGTAGGAGGTACTTGCTTTCCACAAAGTACTTATGAGAACAAGCGGTATTTTTAATAAAATAAAGGCAGTTCTTTAGGGGGAAATGAGCCCAGAAATTCTATTAGTGGACCATGAGGCCATATTAGAAAGTGGGTGAAAACAAACATGACACGAACTCCACCGTTTTGACATTTCTTATGCATGTTGCAGGGCTGTATTGGTGCCCATGCAGCCCTGCAACATGCATAAGAAATGTTAAAGCAGTGTTCAAGTGGAGTTAGCATCATGTCTGTTTTCACGCAGTGTGACTTGTGGTATTTTTAGACGTGACGCGCCTCCCTTTTACCATGGCCTGGGATCTGGTTCGGATCCCAGTTCGGAATCAGGTCGGCCATCCTTTAGACATGCCGGCCTGATTCCGCTCGGGGATTGGGGAGGGGGCGGGGCTGTGCAGTGTGACATGCAGCCACACAGCCCCCCCACGCTCCCTCAGCTGGCCGCCCTCCAGGAGTCGGGCAGGCGCAGAGGCCAATTCGGCCACTCTGCCCGATCCCAGATCGTGTCCGGGACCATGATCCGGGATCAGCGGAAGGTAACAGACATTACTTTCCACCGATCCCGGATCATGGTTGCGCTAACCACGATTCCGGAGGTAAGGCCGGCCTCACCTCCAGAATCGTGGTTAATCTGATTCCTGCCGCAGGTTCACTGGGGTGAACATCTGGCAGGAATCCTTTAGACGTTATGGGCCTCTCCTCCGCCATGGGATTGACTGTGGTAAGAGGGAGGCCCGTAACGTCTGAAAATACCCTTGCTCAAATCAATTGGATGTTGATAATGTAGGGCCAATTTTTAAACCTGGTCATCTAAAGTGTGCCTTCAGAATGTATATGTGCTCTTCATGTACAGGACTGAGGGACCCAGTTCTGCAGTGGAATAGATTTGTGGCTTTTGCATGCAAACATGGGTATTTTCACAAGGAAAATGAATAGACTTGGACCTTAAAACATCTGTTAACTCCTAGGCTTTTGTACCAACAGGTGTTCATGTCTGCTTTGCTCACACAGTTTACACACACACCGCTAGATATATTATTTACTTTCATGTGTTCAGGGCTCTTAAAGAGAGACCTTCCTTCAGCTTCCTATAGTTGAGTATTATAAATCCTTAATGGAAAATTATGTTAAGTGGTTGCATATAATAAAGTCTAATAAAATATCCATGTGTTGCTGTTTGAGTAGAAGCCTGCTTTCTATTGCACATATTTAATCCCTGAAACATAATGGAAACTTAGAATAAAGCCAGTCTGTTAAGTGGAGAGCTCCCTGCCCTGCCTTCTCTTTGTGTTTCTCTTTTGCGGGCCAGCAGCGCAGAACGCCACATGCTGCAGCGATTGCACAAATCAAAGGGAGACTGGCAAAGCTGAAGGCTGTATTTGGCATCAGAGCAGTATTGCTTATTGATGTGGCTCTGAGAGAAAAAACCCTTCCATGATTTAAAAATAAATTCCCGGGGCCAATTTGTGTGTTACAGCCACTGCTCTTCACCTCGCTTTGTCAGGCAGACATCGAATGTACTCATTCAGAAGGGAAGCCAGCAGCACAGGCAGCTGTAGAGAGAATCCGTACATTACCAGCAGACTTATACTGCAATTCTGAAATCACATTCTCCATCTAAATTCCATTGACTTCAATAGAATCACTTGGGAATAAGTGGGCTTTTAACACTGCAGCCTTCCTGTGAAATGCTGTTCTGACCCAGTATAGCTGTATTTAATTTATGTTCTTAGTTGTAGAAAAAACTCTTCCAAATCAGGGAGGAATACCCCACCGCTGAAGTCACTCCTCCCAAGCTCATCCTCACACCTCTAACCCGATAGGGTAATACACAGCATCCTACATATTGGGCATGTAAGCACCCTCCCTGCAGGGCCTGGCTACCCAAGCCAAGTATATTCTGCCAAAAAGGGCCTCTGCTGAGGTCTTTGCTTTTCCTCTTTGTCCATTACTCCTTGCCTCCATGGCTGCATCCACAGTTACTCATCTTTCCTGCAACATAAGAACATAAGTAGTGCCGTACTGGGTCAGACCAATGGTCCATCAAGTCCAGCATCCTGCCTTCAACAGTGGCCATTCTTGGCTGCTTGCATGAAGTATCCTACCCACTCAGGTTACAATGGGCAATCCATTTCTTCTTGTCCAATCCCAGCTCCCAACAGTACGAAGTTACATCCCCTAAACCTACTTGGCTAATAGCGGTTAATGGACCTACTCTGAAAGAACATATCCAATTCTTTTTAAAACCCAGCTGTACTACTGGCCTTGACCACGTTATCTGGCAACAAATTCCACACGTTCATTGTGCATTGAGTGAAAAAAATACTTTCTTTTATTTGTTTTAAATCTGCCACCACTTCGTTTTATGGAGTGTCCCCTAGTTCTAGTACTATTTGGGAGGATAAATAACCATTTCCTATAAACTTGTTCCACATCACTCATGATTTTATAAACTTCTGTCATATCCCCTCTGCCGTCTTTTCTCCGAGCTGAAGACCCCTAACCTATCAAGCCTCTCTTCATATGGGAGCTGTTTCATGCCCTTTATCATTGATTTACCCCCCCCCTTCTCTGTACCTTTTTAGTTCAACTATATCTTTTTTGAGATGCTGCAACCAGTACTACACACACTATTCAAGATGCTATCGCATCATAGATTTATTTATTTATTATAAATATTTCTATCCTGCCACTCTCACTCAAAGGCATCTTGGGGCAGCTCACAACCAGTTTAAAATACTACAATAATATAAAATACAATAATATAAATACAAAAATATAAAATTATCATCATAATAGCATAAAATTACAGTTGTCCATGCAAAAAAAAACAACCTAGCCCATCCCACCCTCCGTCTCCTCCCCGCCAAGCGCCTGATGGAAGAACCAGGTCTTACAGCTTTATAGAAAGGCAAGGAGATCCGGGCTGAGGCAGATCTCCGCTGGGAGGGCATTCCAGAGCGACAGCGCAGCCATCAAGAACACCCTCCTCTCCACTCGGACCCACCAAAAACATGGGATCAGGGATCGCACAGGGGGTGAAGCAATCCTTCAGGTAATCAGGGCTCAGGCCGTTTAGGGCCTTAAAGGTTAAAACCAGCACCTTGAATTGGGCCCGAAAGACAATAGGCAGCCAATGCAGTGCTTGGAGCACTGGCGTAATGTGCTCTCTGTGGTCCATCCCAGTAAGGAGATGGGCCGCAGCATTCTGCACCACCTGCAGCTTCCGAACTGTCACCAGGGGCAGTCCCGCATGAAGCACATTGCAATAGTCTAGTCTCAAAGTGACAAATGCATGGATGAGGGTGGCAAGGTCAGAGTCTGAGACATATAGACAGAGCCTTCTCACCAGATATAATTGGCGAGAAGCACCCCTGGCCACAGCCAACACCTGGGAATCCAAGTGTAGCTGCGAATCCAGGAGCACCCTCAGGCTCCGCACAGATGGAACCAATGGAGGGCGAACACCCCCAATAACAGAAGTATTCCCCTATCCCAGATCACCGGCCCCACCCACCAGCATCACCTCTGCCTTATCAGGACTGAGTTTCAAGCGGCTCGACACCGGGAGAGCAAGGAGATGGCAGGTCCTGGGTCAGATGAAAAAGATAAATACAGCTGGGTGTCATCTGCGTATTTATGACAATACACTCCCCAGCTGCACACGCCCTCCCCAAGCAGCTTCATATACACGCTAAACATGGGAGGGGACAGACTAGAACGCTGTGGGACCCCACATGAGAAAGTCTCTGGGGATGATGTACAGTCCCCTAGGATCACCCACTGTGATCTACTGGCAAGGTAAGAATGGAAACATTGTAAAACAGTTCTGTCCACCCTGTCCAGGTCCGGCAGGTGGGTCACCAACATCTCATGGTTCACGGTATCAAAAGTCACTGATTAATCCAGTAGAACTTGTAGAATCATATGACCCCTATCTAGCTCTATTAGGAGGTTGTTGACCAAGGCCACCAAGGCCGTCTCCATGCCATAACCCAGACGAAAGCCCAACTGCGTTGGATCAAGAAAACCCAGAGAGGTTTTCATAGAGGCATTATGATATTTTCAGCTTTTTTCTCAATCCCTTTATGAATAATTCATAACATCCTGTTTGCTTTTTTGGCCACCGCTACACATTGAGATGAGGATTTCAATGTATTGTCCACAATAACTCCAAGATCATGTTCCTGAGTAGTAACCCCTAATTTAGAACCCAGTATTGTGTACACATACTTTGGATTATTTTTCCCTGTGTGCATCACTTTGCACTTGTGAACATTAAATTTCATCTGCCATTTAGAAGCCCAGTCAGACATTCTCTCAAGATCATCCTGCAATTCCTCATAGTCCACTCAGGTTTTAACTACCTTGAACAGCTTTGTGTCGTCTGCAAATTTGATCACCTCACTTCTTACTCCCTTCTTCAGATCACTAATGAATATATTAAATAACACCAGTCCCCTCCCAGTACAGATCCCTGGGACACTCCACTATTTACTTCTTTCCATTGTGAAAACTGACCGTTTTGTTCTATTCTTTGCTTCCTATCCTGACAGATCCGAACAACTCCCAAAGGGAGGTGAGCTGCTGCATTCTGCACCAGCTACAGCTTCCCAACAGTCACCAAGGGCAGTCCTACATACAGTGCATTGCAGTAGTCTAGCTCTGAGGTGATAAAAGCATGGATGATAGGGATGTGCGAATGTGGTTCGGATGTTCAGAGTTCGGACCGAACTCAGTCTGTTCGGATGACTGAACCGAACTTCTGAACTGAACTTGATCTGAACTCGAAAATGACCAAACAGTTCAGCCACGTTTGGGTGAGTTCAGATGAGTTTGGGTGGGGAAAAATGTGACTGGAAGGCCCAGGGAGGGGGAGGCAGCTGAGGAGCAGACTTCCTGGGACCAGGGGTGGAGAGGCTTGGAGTAGCAGCCTAATCACCAACCCTTTTCTCCTCAGACCACTGGCTTCGCAGTCTGTGATTGGACATGGGGGACGGGGGTGGGGGCTGGGCTGCACAGAGTCAATGGGGTTTGCGGAAAGGCGGGCACAGCAAGTAACAGAAGTCATTGCCCTCCCCCCTTCCAACACCTTCTGAGCTAGCCACTGATCCTGTCAGCAGGCATTTTCAGAAGTCTCCCTCTCCTAGCAGTTTGTGTTCCTAATCCATTACCATCCTCCTCCTATTTCACCCATCTCACACGTTTACCTCCCTAGTATAATTTATTTCAATTAGATTAGATAGATTTAGGTGGTGTTGTTTTTATTTTTTACCCATCCCTGTGTTCTTTCTCCCTACCCTTCATTGAATCCTCCCCTCCTCCCTTTATATATTCCATCCCTGATTCCCTTCCCCTGTTTTTGGATTTATTTAGAATAGGATTAGATTGATTTAGGTTTCATTTCAGTTTTGTACCCCTCCCTGTGTTGTTTGCTGTGAGCTGTCTGTGTCTCCTGCCCCATCCCTGTGTAATTATGGAGTCATGCTAGTGGCTCCATTAGTTAAGGCGGAGCTAACGTTCTTCATTGAGAGTTCCATTGATTTCAATGGGAGTTTTGGGGGCAATTTCCTCTGACTTGCAACTGACATTGACAGGGTTTTCTCTTTGATCTTCTTAGTAAGAGAGAATCTGGTCGCATACAGAAGTCAGGGTATGTGCTTCTCATTTCACATTGTGAAATGGAGTAGTGGAAGATGTTTGTTTTATTTATTTTATGTTTTATGTGTGTGTAGCTCCCCCCACCTTTGGGGACTACCAAGTGCTTAGCCTGCACTTGCAGTGAGACCGCCACTAGGGGGAAGAAGAGAACAACTGAGTGAGTTGCAGGGAGGGAGGGAGAAGAAAAAGAGACAAGATGGCTGCCTGAGGAGAGGCTGAGAAGGCCTGGCAGAAGAAACAGGTGTGCTAAATCAGCAGCACAAAGCAGAGCTGCGATCAGAGGCTGCCTGAAGGGGAGCAAGGCCAGAGAGAGAGGAGGGGAGTTGGAGCTGACAAGGAATCTGGGGCAGTCAGAACCAAAGCTACCAGTGAGGGAAGTGTGAAGGCTCCAGTGGACCTTCACTACTGACAAAAACAGAGAGGATACTCGGTCAGCAGCCCAGCTGACGGGAACCAGAGGGAAGGACGAAATTCTGTGGATTCAAAACCCCCAGGTACCAGAGGGACGGCACGGGAGGTCGGCTGGCAGGGCGGCCAGTGGGATGTTCATCCAGGCAGCACAGCACAGCTTCAACCAGGCCAGCAGTGGGAAAGCCCACCGGCCTGAGGGGTCGCCTTATCCCATGACCCTATTACTATTACCCTGGCAGGAAGCTCCCAGAGGCCTCACCTGTGCACTAACTGACCCAGCCCAGCACTCTAGGGGAGAGGGAGTGCGGGGTCCCCAGAGAATGTTGGGGGAACAGGGGAACTTGAAGCATTTTTAACCTGCCTTGTGAGGCTTATTTTTTGTTTAGAATTAACCTGTTGTTTAACTTGTTAGCCTGTCTCATGTGTGCGTGTTTCAATTGTGGGGGGTGTCTCTGAGCGAGTCCTAGGCATTCCCACCACAGGGCCCCGGGCCATGCAGTGGGGGAGTAACCTGCCCCTTTCCTCATCAGGATCCCCATAGTCCTGTATGCACCCCAGGTGGAGGCACTGCAGTTTTGTGCCAAATCAGGAGAGCAAGTCCATGAACCCAGGCACTCTATTCCTTGGACCACTCCCCAGGAGACACAGAGACAAGGGGGTAGCCGGGGGGGGGGGCGTTACATGTGTGTGTGTGTGTGCTTTTATGGGACTTAGCTCATGCATGTGCAAAAGGGGTGGCACAAATCTGCTCCCTACTGGCTGCTCGTGCTGCCTGTGTGTGTTTTTCCCAGAGAGGAGCAGAGCCAGGGGCGCTGTGTAACTGACATGAAAGTGACTAGGCTAGTCAGTGTCGTGTTACACAGCTCCCTGCTTCCCCAGCTCTTGGGACCAGGAGAGGGGAGTGGAGCAGAGCTGGGAAGTGGAACACTGTGTAACTGACATGACACTGACTCAGTCTCAGCACAGTCTGCAGGGCTTAGAGGAGTAGCAGCAGGTGTGCAGACAGCAGCGACTGCCTTCAGCGCCTCCCAGCTGGCAGTTTGTACCCAGGATGAGCCCAGCCAGTAGGAGGAGGCGACTGAGACAACCCATGGGTGTCCAAGCTCCCCTCCCCCCTGCAACCTGGAAGCGCCGTGGGGAAATCGCGAGTGAGTGACTGGAGTAGGGGCCCTGCAGCCTCCTCGGGGAGGGAGCGAGGGGCATCAATACAGGGCAGAGGTAGGTCCATGGCTGGGTCTTGCAACGGCAGGAAAACCTCCACTCACTTGCTCCCTAAAGCCAGCTCAAACTGGGACTGAATGGAGCAGCAAGAGGAGCAGCTTCCCTAAGAGGCACCGGATGACTCAAGCAGCAGCGTGGGGGGGGCACCACTCTGCTTGCTCCCCCCCCCATTAGGAGCCATGGGTTGCGGGAAGGCTGTGGGGGCTCCTCCTCACACTGGTGCTGCTGCTCTGAGTCTCTGCCTTGCTCGTGGTGCAAGCCCCATCCACTTTTAGTCACTCCCTCCTTCCCTCCTTTGCCGGCTCAGTGAGTCCTTCCTCCCTTCTCCTTGGAGGGAGGCTGATCCCCACAAGGCTCTAAGTGGGAGGGGGAAGCCCACCGGGACTGTCTGTGGAGGCCAGGGCCCTCTCCCCCTGCCAGCACCATGGGGTCATAGTCAGCCAGGAGAGGAGGCAATCTGGTGGCAGCAGGAGTCTCTCTCACCAGGCTGCACCTTCCCCTCCAATGCTAATTCCCTTCCCGTCATGTATGCATCTACTATAATTTGTTCCCATCTATATACTATCAGAAATCACTGTCATGTGTTTGCATTGTGTTTTTTAACAACCCAAAGAAATTAGAGAAACAAAAAACGGTTTGTTTACAGTTTTACAAACTTAGTTAAGGCAGATTCATACCAAGCAAACTTTAACAAACCTAGAAATTGTGTGTTAAGGCTCCAGACTTAACTTCCACACCATGCAAGCAGTAAAGATGTTGTATGGCTTCGCATACTGTGCTCGCTTACAACTTAGGCTCCATGCACCCACACTTTGCCTTGGTCTTTCAGCTCCAAACCTCTTCCTTTGCAGGTTGGGGGCAACACTAAAGCTAGGACGGCATGTTCCTCCCTGTTCAGTATTACATCATTACTCTACTAACAATGTGGAAAGAATTTCTCTTTCATTTACATTCCAGATCTCCATTCTGTAGCACTAGATCAAATACATCTCCCCACTGCACAGGTGACTAACAACATGTAAATATACCACCATCAAACAACTACATGGACTAGTTATGTCCTTACATTTAAATTCCTTTTATTTGGGATCCCCACCTACTCTAACCCACTACTTATTTGCCCCCCACTCACTGTGACCCACTAACCACCACTTCACTCTTAGAAAATAGAAAAGTTCTGACTTCAGCTTCCACCCCCCACCCCATCCCCAGTCTAATCTACTAGCTTCCAACCCCATAACATGCAACCCAGAGGTCTGGACTACCCAATAAACTTCACTCACCTCCCCCAAAATTGCAAGACTCCTGACCACTATAATGACGATAATCTCTAATAGAGAATGCAACAGAGTGTGTGAGATGACAACCCCTCCTCCCCCTCAAAAAAAAGAGAAACCACCACCCAGGAGAGGAGGTGTAAAGCACAATGAGGCAATAGAGACTAGAACAACAAGGATGCAGCTATGGTGCTTAATAGCCAATCATTCACATCACCAAAATCTCGACATTCTACCAATTTCTTATGGTATTCCTCCTATTATTCCACCAAGTTCCTTCCTGCTGTACTTCATCCTTATATCCTCCTCCCTCTCATTCCACCATTTCTCACTGCTGCCTTTGTTATTCCACATCATCTTCCCCCACACACTCCCAAAGATGAATCTCCATTGTATTATTTCAGAAACAGTTAATGAGAGATAATTTAATTCCAAATTAGCATTAATGTTTCCTCCATTTTTTCCATTGGCCTTTCCATGCATTTAATGTCAACATGTATCCTGCTCAGCTTTAGTGTTGCCCCCAACCTGCAAAGGAAGAGGATTGGGGCTGAAAGACCAAGGCAAAGTGTGGGTGCATGGAGCCTAAGTTGTAAGCGAGCACAGTATGCAAAGCCGTACAACAACTTCCACACCATGCAAGCAGTAAAGATAAGACGGGAGCTTTAACACACAAGTTCTAGGTTTTTTAAAGTTTGCTTGGTATGAATCTGCCTTGAGTAAGTTTGTAAAACCATAGGTTTTTTGTTTCTCTAATATATATAGATAGATACTAGATAGTTACTACAGATATAGATAGTTGTCGGAGTTAGCTTAGTTATAGAGATAGATAGAGATAGTGTGTAGTGATTCAGTTTTATAGTGTGTTTGTAGGACTAGGCCTTTGTAGTTATTAGATATTCCATTTAGCTCCATAGGTTTTAGAATAGTTAAAAGCAGTTAGATTTAGTGTAGATATATATGATATTAGATTAAAAAATTGAATACAAAATTATATATAAAATCTTTGTGTGCATCGAGAAGGGAGTAGGAGAGGCTGGTCTGCTGCCCGTAAGGCAGCACAAAGGGGTAAAAGATTGGACAGGTCAAACTCAGCTGGTAACTTTTATAATAACTTTTTAAAAAACAAACATTAACAATATAACAAGACATAAAAATAACAAATGTATTAGTGTCTTGGGGCCAAACGATACCGAAACTGAAAATAAAATCTTCAAAATTGGTATCGATATCAGCACCGATATCAATAAAGGTTTTCGAATGTTCGGCCGAACTGAACTCCGCCAAACCCAACGACCGAACCCAAACTCAGTTCCCAAACCGAACGACTGAACCCGAACTTGATTCCCAAACCAAACAGCCGAACATCCAAACCGCGTACTGTTCGCACATCCCTAATGGATGATAGTGGCCAGATTCAAATCAGAAAGAAACGTCTGCAGCCTCCTCTCCAGATGGAGTTGGTGAAAAGTGCTCCTGACCACCGTTGCAACCTGACAGTCCATGCACAACAAGAGGTCCAGAATCATTCTGAGGCTGCAAACCTGATTGACCAGAGGGGGCCGGACTCCATCAATAAGGATTCCTAATCCCCCCCCAGGTCACAAGGCCGGCCAACCATCATCACCTCAGCCTTATTTGGATTCAGCTTCAATTGGCTCATCCTCATCCAGTCCCCAAAATCAGCCAGGCATCAGGTAAGTACCAAGACTGCAGGGCCTGGGTTGGATGAAAGATAGAGGTGAGCTGAGGTCATCAGCATACTGATGGCACTTTACCCCAAACCTCTGAATGATCTCGCCCAGCAGTCTGGTATACACGTTGAACAAGAGGGGAGATGGAATAAAACCCTGCGGGACCCCACAAAAAAGGTCCCAAGAGGATGACGACCAATCACCCATCTCCACTCTCTGGGACCTCCCCGACAGAAAGTAGCAGAACCACTCAAGGGCGGTCCCGCACACCCCTGCCAGATCCTGCAGTCATCTCAACAACACCTTGTGGTCAACTGTATCAAATACCGCCAAAAGATCTAACAAGATCAACAGGGTAGAATTCCCCTTGTCAATCTCCAGGCACAGGTCATAGACCAAGGCCACAAGCGCAGTCTTCATATCATACCCAGGATGGAAGCCTGACTGAAATAGGTCCAGGAATCTGAGATGAGCCTGGAGCTGTCGGGCAACCACCCGTTCAATAACCGTCCCTAAAAAGAGATTAGAAAGAGGCCGGTAGCTGGCCAGGGAGTCAGCATCCAAAGATGGCTTCTTAAGCAGGGGCTGGACAACCACAATTTTAAGAACATCCAACACCCTAGCCTCACCAGAAATACAGGTTGAAGGGCTCCATTGGCTCCAATGTAGCCCTGCAAACTAGATTTCTCATAAGGGTCATCTAAACTTTGCATATCTGGCCACCCTACCCACCCTCTGTATCTGGGAGGTGCTGGCTATGACCCTCATCTAGGGCCCAAGCCCTACCTCAGACCTCCCCTTCTCTAAAGCTGACCCTGGCTGGTCCTGCTGTGACTATCTCCCTTGCCACCCTCTTTCTCCTGGAGATGGCCATGGTGCCAGCAGGGACTAAGATAGGTCTCCCACTTTGCAGTTGCATCCCAACCTGCAACGAACAGTGTCATCTCCAAAGACTGTATGGAATGGATGCTGAGAACTGAGAGTGCTCCAAAAGAGTTGGCAACTGCTGCCTGAGGAAATGTCACATGCCTTGGATGCAAGTTCTGAAAGCCTGTAGCTTTGGCCCAGAGCTACTATAATTTAAATCAACAGGAACAGAACTGGAAGGTCAGTGCTGAACACTTGGATGCACCCCCCTGGTTAATCTGATTAACACAAGATGCAACAGGTGTACAAGTTGTATTCAGCCTCCTGGACAGAGTAAGAGATTCATTTGCAACTTTTTGAAAATGGAAGGTGATATCTTTGGAGCAAAGGGTATTTTTATTATTATACGAATTGCTACTATCATGAATGGTGAATCCATGTAAAATCCACCTGTAGAAGTGGTACAGGTATAGAAAGATAGTGGTACAAGTATAGAATCATGCATAGAATGATAGTAACACAATAGTAAGGGCAAATATTTCAAGTAACTGAAGAATTTACTACTACTTTGGTTTGTTTCAGCTGTTTTCTGCTTTTACTATGGTTAGTGCTGCCGGGTAAGATTTTTACTGGCACACAGAGCAGGTATGCACTCAGCTGCCACTGAAAGCATTAATGTTAGAGGGATGCACCTTGACCCCATCCTTGAGCTCACTGTCCCCTCTGTTGGCCCCTAGGTTCCATCAGTACCTTAGTTCTTTTGAGGTGAGCCCCTGGCTCCCAGCATCCCACACATGGCTCCTCTGCTCTGTCAGCACTGTTGCTATTGCAGGGGTCCAGCTTGGGCTCCTGCCCAAGGCCATGCTCCAGCCCTCCTAGCCAAGCATCTGGGACCCATTCAGATCCATTCCAGTGCTAACTGGTCACCTTTCCGGCTTATTAAATTCAGCACCAGCACCCTCTGCTCTCAACTCGCACTGCCTGGGCATTACTTCTCTCTCTCCCTCTCCGCCACTCCAAACACTGCTACAGGTGGTGGGAACCCAGCCCGCCTGCCATCCTGCAGGTGAGACATTTCCCACCCCCCCTTGCTCCACCTGTGCCCTCAGGTGTTCTCCCACCTTGCCTGGCCTGCTGATTCTTAAAGGGGCAGGGATCTGCTCAGGGCTCCCTGCCACAATTAGTGTATCAAACTCATTAAGAATCACTCACAAGACTTGGAAATTGCACTAATTCTTAAAATCCAAGTATATAAGAACAGCTCTACTGGGTCAGACTAATGGTCCATCTAGTACAGCATCCTGTCTCTCACAGTGGCCAACTTCTCTTACTTGAGAAACAGGTCAAAACATGGAGTAAGCCATCCCTTGCCGTTCACTCCCAGCTCTTGATAGGCAGAGATTTCATCCCCTGACCAATAGCTATTCATGGACCTATCTTTTAAGAATTTATCCACGCACAACATCTCCTGATAACAAATTCCTCAGGCTAACTAGGTGGAAAGGTTTGACGTTTGTTTGATTTAAACCTGCTGCCAGTTACTTTCCTGGGTGTTCTAGTATTTTGAGAAAAGGTAATTTCCCCCCATTTCTGTCTCCCATCATGCTTTGAACTTATGCTAAGCTGTAGTATGAAAAGTTACTTGTAGCTCCTTGCACAGGCAGAACCTGTCAAAGAAATATTCATGTTCCAATAATTTTATTATTTATTTGTTCAGATTTATATGCTGCCCTTCCCACAGAGGCTCAGGGCAGCTTACAATCCATAAAAACAGTAACGCTAATAAAAATGAATGCTATAAAATCTCCCACTCTCCCCTCAAAACCCCCGCCCTCTACCACAACCCTACCCAAAAACCCAACCAACCTCTATCCCTGCTCACCAAATGCCTTTTCGAATAAAAATGTTTTACACCACTTCCGGAAAATGCTTCAGTTCAGCAGGATAAAGCAGGCTAAGAGTATTCAGGGTGAAAGGTATAGTTTATAGTGTGCTATTTATGCAGATGTCTCTCTATGATCAACTGACAGCTGATACATTACCTACAAAAAGTAGGGGAGAAATAAAATAAAAACTAGCTAAGAAATTTGCTATTTGTGGAATATAGATATTGGCAGAATTGAGGTCATAATTTGGAGCCGAGTGAAGGCGTAACCTAACCCCTGCAGAACTGTTCTTTGGAATCAGTGATTGGTAATGAATGCTTTCTCCATAGGTGCTGTATGGCTAATTGGCTAATAAATTGATTGTGCCTTGCATCCTGACATCTCATCAATTATTGAAGGAGACCTACAAAAAAAGACAAAGTCAGAGCTCCACAGATTGTTTAAAGCACTAGCATGTTCTGTGGCTTTATAGTTGTTGTTGTTTTATTTTTATTTATTTTATTTTATAAAAAAAAATTATCCCGTCCCTCCTGCCCGCAAGGCAGCTCGGGGTGACGAACAACAAATTAAGACAATAAAACAATAAAAGCAATTTAAAAGTTAAAAATCCCATATGCAGGAGAAAAAAACAACTCCCACCCTACCCCACCCCCACCCCCCTCGCCAAAAACCTGGCGAAACAGCCAGGTCTTACACAAATGTCAAAATGACAGGAGAGTGGGGGCCAACCGAGCCTCCTCCGGGAGTGAATTCCACAGCACAGGGGCAGCCACAGAAAAAGATCTCACATCAGTGGCCACCCGTCTCACCCAGGGAACCTCCAAAAAGGCCCCCACAGACGATCTCAGGGGTCGCACAGGCACATGGGGAGTGAGGCGATTCCGCAGACAGGCAGGGCCCAGGCTGTGAAGGGCTTTAAAGGTCAAAACCAGCACCTTGAACCTAGCTCGGTGCTTTATAGGCAGCCAGTGCAGAGCCCGGAGCACAGGTGTCATGTGCTCCCTGCGACCGGTCCCCTTAAGGAGACAGGCCATGGCATTCTGCACCAGCTGCAGCCTCCAGAGTCCAGACCAGCTTCTCGGGCAGCCCCACGTAGAGCGTGTTGCAGTAATCCAGCCTCGAGGTGATGAAGGCATGGTTTAACACCAAACAATTTGGCCTCGTCCTGACACCGTTTTAACTTGGTGCTGGAAAGTCTGCCATAATCTAACGCTACATCATGCCATTGATACTTACAGCATGGAATGCTGCATCAATATCAGTGACATAACATGATAGGGAGGCAGTTCTTTTAGAAAACTACAATCTCGCTTTTTTAAACAAGATAATTATTATCACTGAGGGACCAATCTGCTGCCCCCCCAACAGACCAAGTAAGCAGTGACCACAATTTGTGCACAATAAAAAGAATATATTTCTGCTCCATCTGCTTGCTCTGGAAGCGCTTTCTTTCACCTAATAAACCTGATCATTCCCAAAACTGTGCTGACATCATCAGTGTAGCTGGAGTACAAAGGAAAATGGCTTGTTGGCCCAATGAGGCGCTTCATAATTTGAAACGATAATAATAAAATAGCAAAATAAATGTTATCTGCAACTCCAGCATTGGGGGGGGGGGGGGTGTTGATGTTTGTCAGAGTGAAAAGTACACAATAAAATCCATGATGATGTTCCCTAACAGTCATGCAAACAATGGAAGATTTTTTTTAAAAAAAACACACCACCACCACTTTATCGTTTTCTTTCAGGTATCTTGTTTTACATAAGAGTGTTATGGTAAGCCTTGTGCTTTTAGAGAAAGCATTGCTTTCTGGTCCACAATTCATAAGGGATATTTAAATGTTTTGAAATGCTCTCTCCCTTTTTTTCCCTTTTCCTACAGCCCCCTCCTTAATATTTGCTATTATGTAGTTAGCTATCCTGTTTCTTCTCATTGGATTTATATTTTTTTCAAACCGTTCCCTATCAAGTGATTGCTAGCAATGTAAGGAACACATGTGTATGGAGTCAGCATTTCATCTGTTTAACATTTGATTATAGGTTTGATTGGTTACTTTTTTCCTAATAGCCTGCTTTCAAGTGATTGCTTTCCTATATCCATGCAGATGCACCTTTCCTACATTGCTCAGTTTATAGTTTCCTTTTCTAATGGGTGAGCCAGTGTACATCTGTTGAATATTCCTGTGTTAGAAGGGGGCTCACACCACTATTTTCCACAGGACCGCCAAGTTCCCTGGGTCCACTACTTGGCATATGACCTTTCCTGCAGATTCCTCATCTAGAGGACTTTCCTGTAAGGGTGTCCTCATTGCTAGCTCTAGAACTCTTGATGGTGTGCATTCACTGGAACAGAGGGAGACAGTAGGGGTGCAGAGCTAATGCAGGTTCGGGGTGTGACCATACAAAATCACCAGGTACGATATTTTCCTCCTACCAAACTCACACAGTCCTATTAGGAAGGATGATTCAAGGTTCTCTTTAGCGCAATGAATTCATGATAATCTCTATGTAAGAGAGTCACAGGCCGGGCTTCCACAAATCCAGATGTGTAATCTTCTCTTTTCCTGACTCCATTACTCCCAACTCAGCAGACATCTGTAGTAGAGTTAAAATTAATATGCAGAGTGTTCTAACAAAGTGGTATTGACTCACTACCCACTTTGTGGTTTCAAATCTTTGTTTTGGTATTTTTGTATTCAGTATTTTGGCCACTTTGGGCCTCCGGCAGGCTCCCTCACTGCAACGTCCAATCCCTGTTCCGGATTGTGCATGTGAAAAATGGCTGCCAGGGCTGTTTTGCATATGTGCAAAATTGTCGCCACCCTTAACTAAAATGGCAACAACCAAAATGATGTTGCTGCCATTTTGGTTAAGGTCGGTGGCCATTTTGCACATGCACGATAGGGCGCAGGGAAGATGCCACAGCAAGGGAGCCTGCTGAAGCCCCCACAGCAGCAGTGGTGCTTCAAACAAGCTCTCTGAAGCAGGTAAGTACACTCCAGGACCACGGGGGATGGGGGAAATATGGATCCAAAACTTGGATCCATAACTAGGAGGACCTAAATTGCAGGTTACTTTGGAGTAACCCATAATGACCCATTCCGGTCAATTACAGATGAATCCGAAACCAGAGTGTCCTTGATTTGAATTTTCATTCAAAAACACTGCCAATCAGTACTACTGAAGTGAATGAATACCGAAATACTGAATGTGAAATCCCAAAATACTAGGGTGGCCAAAATAGCATCCATAAAAATAACAAAACACTAAGGTGACTGATATGAACAGTGACAAGGAAACAAAGAATTTTGCAACCGCAGTGACCACAAATTTGGTTATTCATTTGTGGGACCAAACATGCAAATCACAAAATGTTTTAGTATTTCAGCTCTAATCTTTAGGATTGTGGCAATAAACTGACCACATAGGCCACATTCCACAAACCACTTACTCCAGAGTAGTCCCATTAAAGTTCAACAGAGTAAGTGGCTTATGGATCATGATCTCAGTACAAATATTTCTGACTTAAATTTATTTATATTACAATTTTATACCCCACCCCTTCTGCAAAGCAACTCAGGGCAGTTTACACTTAAAACAAAAATATAAAACACATAAAATACCAATATAAAACCACATGGTGAAGCCATAAAATAAACATAAAACTAAAACCTACCCACCCTAACCCTCAACCCCACCCCCATCCCATCCCTCAATCATCCGTCCCCGCCACCAAATGCCTGACGAAACAGCCAGGTTTTACAAACCCTATGAAAAGTCAGCAGGTCTGGGGCCAGGGGAGCCTCCTCAGGGAGGGAGTTCCACAGCTGAGGTGCAGCCACTGAGAATGCCCTCTCCATAGTAGCCCACCAATTTACTTGGGGGACCTCCAAGAAGGTGCTCCCAGTGGACCGCAGGGGCCGATTGAGGACCCAGGAAGTGAGGCGGTCCCTCAGATAGGTCAGGCCGAGGCCATGTAGGGCTTTAGATGTGACAGCCAGCACCTTGAAATGGGCCCAGAAGAAACTAGGCAGCCAGCGCAGAGAACGAAGCACTGGATGCCTCCGTAAGGAGCCAGGCCGTCGCATTCTGCATTCTGAGTTGTGCCCTATCTCCCACAAAGGCCTTCTTTGCACAGAAGGCAGGGGCATAGGTAGGTTTGAATGGGCCATGGTGCAGAATATGGAATGCCTCCCTCATCTCATTCCCAATGGTAGGTGAGGCTCAGGCAACTGCTCCAGGAAACATTGGGCCCCCAAGCTCATGAGACCCAATTCAGCCGCACCACCTGTCTCTGTTTTAGCTACACCCTTGACAGGAGTGCTGTCTAGTTCAAATCACTAGGGCATGTTGGTTTTCCTACCAGCTACACTAGGGACACATCATCATCATCACACTCTCCTGGTCCAAATACAGGAATGAAGCCACACAATCCATTACCACTTACCCGAGGTGCACTAGGGCTGGTTCAAAGCAGCTGTTCGGTTTTCATGGAACAGTTTCACAAAAATGAAACAGCAATCAGAATTTCAGTCAGAAATTAAATTCTGATCAAAATAGCTTTACAATAAGAATTCCAATTGACCTATTACGTATGCACAAATGGCCATGGCCATTTTTACACATGCGTCATGGCTGCTGTACCTGCACTACCACCAAAATGGCAGCACCATTTCAGTGTAGGGCAACAGCCATTTTGCACATGCGCAAAATGCTAGACATTTTTTTTTTTAATCAGTTTGATCAGAATTCTAATCCGAATTTCATCTGATCTGAATTCTGGTCAGACCAATCAAAACACCCAGTTCTGTTGAAAATGGAAACTGGGCGTATTTCTGATTTTGATACTAGCTTGCACTCCTCCATCCATTAAGGTCAATGGTCCTGCTCCATTGACTTTAATAGAAGGAGTGCAACCCCTAGGGATGGGCGAACAGATCGTGGTTCGGGTTCGGCCGTTCGGTTCGGTCCAGTTCAGTTCATCTGTTCGGTTCGGCCGTTCGGTCCATTCTCCGCGTTCAGGTTCGGCCATTCGGTTCAGTCGTGTTCGGTTCAGCCATTCGGAAAAAGGCTCTCTGTGCAAGAAATGATGGCCCCAGTCCCATGATGGTGGGTCATGGGTCTAGAGTGGCAGCTTCTGGATATTGGCCACAGTCCTCCCTGCCTGTAACTTGGCCCTAGAACCCTGACGGTGGGTCCTGGAGCTGGAGTGGCTGTTTCTTGATGCGGTGGAAAGACACACCTCTGTGCAAGGAATGATGGCCCCAGACCCATGACGGTGGGTCCTGGGGCTAGAGTGGCAGTTTCTTGATGTTGGCCACAGCCCTCCCTGCCTGTAACTTGGCCCCAGAACCCTGGCAGCAGGTCCTGGGGCTGAAGTAGCTGTTTCTTGATGCGGTGGAAAGACACACCTCTGTGCAAGGAATGATGGCCCCAGACCCATGACGGTGGGTCCTGGGGCTAGAGTGGCAGTTTCTTGATATTGGCCACAGTCCTCCCTGCCTGTAACTTGGCCCCAGAACCCTG
>QEPC01001921.1:1553927-1565951 GCA_003113815.1 Sphenodon punctatus | reverse complement strand
ATTTATTTCATTGATTTCAATGGGGACACAGTGCCCCATTGAACTCAATGAAATAAAACCGGTACCGGTATACCGGATTTAATCCGGGAATCCGGTTCTTAGAGAACCGGTAAATCCGGTAGCCGGTAATGGGCCCGGGGTCCCACCTCTACTGCATACCACTCATTCATGTCCCTGAATGGAGCAACCATGAAAGAACCCAGGTTGCTCTGTGCAGGGTATGGGTGGGTAGGGCGTGGGTCGTAGAAATGTGCCTCTATCCACGCCATCTTCAGACAGGCGCCTCAGTTTGTGGGGGATGCGTGGACCCCCGTCAGCACATCCCATCTAAAAACAGGCTACATTCCCATCTGCAGCAGCAGTGGCAGCAGAGGGAGGGGCAAAGGAAGACGCAGCAGTGCAGAGGAGCCGGCTGACAGGAAAAGAGCCGGTGTGAACGGGGATCTGCTGCGGCTTCTCTCGCATGTCAGGGCAGGAGTTTGTGCCCTGACATGCGAGAGAGAAGCCACAGCAGATCCCTGTTCGCACCAGCTCTTTTCTTGTCAGCCGCCTCCTCCACGCTGCCGTGTCTTCCCTCTGCCGCTACCACCGCCACAGATGGGAATGCAGCCACGGTCTTTGTGCTGGTTTTCCAACCAACTCCTGGAAGCGGTACCAACATTCAGGGGAGTCATCGCAGGGCTGAGTGTAAGCTACATGAGAAGCAGCGCTTGCTACTAAAGCAGAATTAGCTTTCAGGAGTTAGTGAGACATTGAAGCACAGTGGCTCTTCTTCCGTTATAATATTTTGCTACACAGGAGCCTCCTACCCAGTTCCAAAGGAATGTGTTTCTTTGAAACTTCCCAGCAGCTAATTATGCAATAGCTTCCTCTTGACAGCAGCTGTTTTGTATAACCTTTCTTCAGTTGTTCTCACTGATGCAAAACGAGACTCAGTTGGGGAATGATTTTATCGCTTTGTATTCACAGCTCTATTGGTTGTCTATTTTGATACTAACTCCAGTTACTCCCTCCCCCCAATAAGTCTAGCCTTGCTCACTTTAAGGCTAGGGTGGGGAGCCTCAGTCCCAGGGGTCAAATGTGGCCCATGGCTCATTTTTATTTGGCCACTTTCCAGTTCCTTTATCAAGTTCCTAACCCCTCCCTCCCAATCACTGAAAGACTGAGCTCGGGGTAAGGAAGCAGAGATGAGGGCATACACAGAAGGACACGGAACAGAACTGTGCTCTGGACCCTCCTCTTCCTGAGCGCACCCCTAAAGCAATGACCGCCCCCAACTTATATACAGCCCTCAGAACTTGTACTCACTTTTAAAGTGGCCCCTAGGAAGGAAAAGGTTCCTCAGCCCTGCTCTAAGGCCTCATTCACACATGCAGGCAAGGCAACTAGCTGATTCCTTAACCTGCATTTGTCTTACCTCATAGCAATGCGTTCAAAACCAGCTGCTGATGTCCCTGTGTTTATTTCTGTTGGGGCACCCCTTTGCATCAGGTGACAGAAAGAAAGAATGCAAGACCATCAAGGAGCACAGGAAGATAGTAAGGATTTCACACAACAGACAACACTCAGAATGTGAATGGATAGAAGTTAGCAGTGAATGACATGGGATGGATCACTCTGTAATTGTCCTATAGTTTGACATTTGCTTTTTCTGAAGCAGCAGTGCTGGCCATTGTTAGCAACAGGATACTGGGCTATGTGGCCCATTAGTCTAGCAGGCAGATATTATGTCCCTACAAGCACTCCCCTACATGCCCCATCCTAACCTTAAATAGGAGATAACTGCAGCAAGCACAGCAGAAAGCATGCATCAGGGGTGGGGAAGCTCTGGCCGTGGCTCAAATCTAGCCCCTTTCCAATTCCTGGATCTGGCCCACGGATCCAGTCCCTGCCCTCAAGCTCTGGAAGAGTGAGCTCAGCAGAAGGGGAGCAGCGATGAGGGGGCAAGGCTAGGAGATGGATCCATAGCACAGAACTGTGATTTAAACCCTCTCCTTCCTTCCCCCATCCTGAGTACCCCCGTCAAGCACCCCCACCCCAGCTCCTGTCTGGCCCATGAAGTTGATACTCATTTGCAAAGTGGCCCACGAAAGGGAAAAGGTTTCTCAACCTTATCATAGAAATGATTAGAAGTAGTAGTAATGCACATGCTGATGTGGTATAAAAAATAATACCAGTATTACCCATGAATTGCAAAAGCACAGATGAGTTATCCCAGATCATCCCAAACAAGTGCCAGTAAAATCTATATCCTACTATTCCTCTGTACATGTTTAGAGCAGGCCATTTTACCCTGTCCCTTGCTTGTAAATCAAGATTCCCTCCGTTAGGAGGAGCCCAAATGTACACAGTCCTACGCTCATTAACTTGCAAACTGACATTTGTTTTTTTTGCTGGGAATTTAGAGTGCTTAACATTTGACAGGATCTGAGCTGTAGCATCCAAGATTGCCAACTTCAGATCCAGTAACATGGGAGACAATTTGGCCTCATTGCTTCCATATGGGACCAAGATACAGTAACCACCACACTTACACTGCCACCACTCACAGCTTTCTACACTGTTAAGCCTGGTCTCTCCTCCCGCCTGCTGAGCGTGTCTCAATTTTCTTGCCACTAGATGGAGCCAATGAATCTTTGGCCACAGCATTGTCCCTGAATCCCTAACATGCTGCATGTTAAAGAGTTGTCACATCACTAATATTGTACAGGGATTTGATAGACCATAAAGAGGAAGAGGCAATGATGTCTAATAGCACAGACATCACAGTTTACAAGCACACAAATTGCTCTGACACAAACAGAGGGCTCGAGTGCTGCACATGGAAGATATACAATTCTGCTCCTATTTACATGGTTGTAAAGCTGGGGCACTCCGTCCCAAATGAATGCCTGGATGCCGTGTGCTAGCTGTACCTGTGGTCCAGCTTGATGAGAGTAATCCACAGGAGAGTAGTTGTGGGATCCTTTGCATTAACATCTGCTGTGCTTCTGTAACAATTGGCTGCCGGGGATTAGAACCTTATGAATATTCCATTGCCAGGTGTACTGACAGTTTTTGATCCCTCCCACCTTGCAGCAACAGGCAGCCATGATAACGGAAATGGCAAGGGGCACCTATTTTATAAATCAAGGGACGGAGAACCAGCATCTCACGTTTAACATAAAGTGACTGTACAGCACTGTGTACCCCTAGTAGCGCTAAAGAAATAAGTAGTAGTAACATTTCCAAGACTGAACTTCTCCTCTTCCCGCCCCTAAACCATCCTCTCCCTGCTCATTTTCTGGCCATTTTTAAGATGAGTCACACTCACGTAGGTCCACTCATTCCCTACCCACCTGAGCGCCTATCTGAAGGCAGCGTGGGTGGGCGGGCGCCCATTCCCATGACCCACACACCACCCACCCGCATCAGGGAAAAATCTGGGATGCTCCGTGCAGGGGCAGGTGTGAGTAGGGGCACACATCCATTCCTGGTTTCTTTGACTCCCTACCCCCCCCCCCACCAGATGTGCGTAGGTGCACATGGACCCGCCCCCAGCTGTGTCCATTTAAAAACAGCCTCTGTCTCTAGTGACAATGGGTAAAACAGACTTGATGGTGGCCTGCTGTGCCCCAGGACCCACTGTGCAACACGTCTGTTTAGGCGCCACCAGATGTTGGCCTGCTTCTACACTGGGGCGAGTAGGTAGCTAGCCTGGACTCTGTCTGCAGAAAATCTCTGAGGTCACAACCTGGGCTAAGGACTGCCCATGCAGACCAACGTGGGCTAGCACGTCTGTGCGGCCCCACCGTACCTGCCCCGGGCAGGGGCCACCGTGGCTGGATGCCAGGGTTGTCTGTCATGGTGGGGGATGGGGCACTGGGAGCAAGTTGTGGGTGGGGCCGGCCGGCCACTCGTTTGTTTTGTTCTCCGCTTTACTCGGGGATGGCAGGATGGCTCTCTGGCCGTGGGCATATTAGTTCTGTGCCCCTCCCCAGCCTGGGGCCATGTTGGCTGTGGTTTCCTGTCCCACACCAGGAAGCTGCCGTGCTACCCGCGCGTGTTTTTACCCAGTGTCACCATCCAGCCCAGACGCATAACGTGGGGATTTATCTTTGACTCTTCCCTCTCCTTTGCACCTCGTTTACTTACCCTGTTGCTAAGGCCTACCACCGGAGGTGTAACAAGGTTGTTATGGGCCTGGACTCGTGTCCCAATTATGGGCCCCACAAGGGCAAAGAGGTGGGGGTCTCTGAGGTGGGGGGCAGGGCTTACCCATGAAGAAAGCACCGGCCCAGCTCCCAGTTCCCCCTACACTCCCGACCCAAACAGCAACAACCCTGCCAAGAAGGATGTTTTAAGAGTGGGTGAGGCCAGCACTCCAACCCTGCCACTCTGAAAGCTTCCTTCTTGGTAGGGCCCTTTGAAAGCAGCTCCTTAATCTTATTCTTCGGGATCAAGTTTCTCCCCTTGTAATTAAGCTAAGCACAATCATGCACCTCCAATTTCTCAACTTCATGACTGTATACCGGTCTCTCTGTTTCCCTTCATCTTCTGTTCTCCATCCTACTTTGTAAACCTATTGGGGTAGGGACCTGTTGAGCTGCCTTCAATGACCATTCAGAAGCTACACCTGGTTAAGAACATAGCAGCCCGCCTTCTGTAATGTGCTTCTAAGAGTACGTGACACCTGTGGTTTGGAGTCTGCAGTCTAATTCAAGGTGCTGATTTTTTATCTGTAAAGCCCTGAATGGCCTGAGTGAGCCCCACATATCGGAAAGACCACTTCTTCCCCTATGCTCTATCACAAGCCTTGAGGTCAGCTGGGAGCACCCTCCTGCAAGTACCATCAGTGCACCAAGTCTGTATGTCAAGGGCACATAAAGAGGTGTTCTGAGTGGTTGGAAGTTAACCAAAGACTGAGCCTGCGCATTTTTTAGAGGCGATGCAAGACTTTTTATTTAGTTTGGCATTTGGTGGGCAGGGAGAATGGGCTATAAATCTAAACAAATAAATAAAGCGTAAATAAAATAATAACCACTGTTTAGCACCAGGCACACTGCTTGTGTCATAATAAATAATAATAATAATAAATCTACTACACCTCTTGGCATAAGTCCATTGACTTCTAGTTATGGACTTGTTTAACCGCTATTGGAATCTAGCTCACCGATATACAGTTCTGGCACTATGTGAACAATAATGATGAATACTCTTGAAATAAATTGTAGTTCCTTAGCATTAGATGCAAACATATGGTCATTTTTCTCTTATAAAACCAGGGTAATAATTTCTTTCTTCCACACACACACCTTTCCTAAACTATGGGCCTTGAACAGAGACATTTTTCATCCCCACCTCTCTTTCAATATAAGACCACAAGAACTGCTTTTGGGAACAGATTACTTTTCCATGAAGCCCAGTATCCTGTCACTGACCGTGACCAACACCAGGTGCTGCAGAGAAAGCATGAAAGAAACAGGACAATTATTAACTGATCTCTTGTCTGTCATTCACTCTTAGCTTCTGGCAGTTGGAGGTTTTATTCAATAGGGGGGACTGGAGAAAGAAGATTTATACAGACAAGACAAAGAGTTGCAAAGGTCATACTTTAGTTCAACAGGGGGAACTTAATCCTCACCCATTGTTATAATTCATTTTATCTTGTTTTTTTTAATCTACTGTTATGTTTAGGGCTTTGCATGCTTTTCATCTATTGTTTTATCCTTTTCTTGTTGTATTTTTTAATTCAGTGTTTTATTTTAGTGGTGTTTTATGACTTTCTATTCTGGATATTTGTGATAGGGAAAGCTTACCAATTTAGCAGAGCATTCTTTCATTATTGAACGGGTACATAAAGTCTAAAATAGGTTTCCTCTCACCATGGGATCACCTAAATGCAATTTAATATGACCTAAAACAGGAAACATCAAATCTAACCCCAGTCAGTAGCAACAGATTGTCATCAGGGGAAAGGGATCTTGTACTGAGGAAGGTGTAGGTCATAAGTAGCTCTCTCTCTTTCCTAATAGGGATGTGCGAACGCGGTTTGGAAGTTCAGAGTTCGGAATGAACTTGGTCTGTTCGGACGACTGAACCAAACTTCCAAACCGACCAAGCCGAACTCAAACCGAACTACAAACCAACCAAACAGTTTGTTCATGTTCAGCCATGTTTGGTTGAGTTCAGGTGGAAAAAACGTGACTGAAGGCCCAGGGAGGGGGTGGCAGCTGTGAAGCAGACTTCCTGGTACCGGTGGGTGGAGAGACTTGGAGTAGCAGCCAGCCTACCCAATCACCTTTCCTTTTCGACTGAACACTGGTTTCACAGTCTGTGATTGGCCAGGGACTAGGCTGCACAGAGCCAATCAGGCCTTGCGGTAAGGCGGGAGCAGCAAGTAACAAAACTCTTTACCTACCCCCGTTCCAACACCTTCTGAGCCAGCCACTGATCGTTTCAGCAGTGTTTACAAAAGGCTCCCTGACTCCCAGCAGTTTGCTTCCCTCATCCATTCACAATCCTCCTCCCATTTCACCCATACAACAGATTTACCTCCCTAGTATCATTTATTTAGATTAGATTTGATAGATTTAGGTGTTGCTTTTATTTTTTACCCATTCCTGTGTTCTATCTCCCTACCCTCCATTGAATCCATTCCTGTGTTCTATCTCCCTACCCTCCATTGAATCCATTCCTTTCCCTCTTCCTCCATATTCTATCCCTCATTCCTTTCCCCTGGTTTTTGATTTATTAGTGTAGGATTAGATTACATTTATTTAGGTTTAATTTCAGTTTCTGTACCCCTCCCTGTGTTGTTTTGAGCTGTCTGTGTTCCCCCCCTTCCTGTGTAAAATTGGGGAGAGAGAGATATTGAGATTGAGATTGAGATTATAGTAGGTAGGATTATAGTTAGCTATTAGTGGGTGTTTTCAGATGTGACGGGGCCAATTGGCCCCGTCACGAAATCAATGAATTAATCCCCCGCCGGAATGACTCATCACGCCCTAACAGACATGCCGGGGAATCCCGGTGGGGAATCGGGGAGGGGCCACGTGGTGCAATGTGCGGCCGCACGGCCCCGCCCCTCCACACTCCCCGCCGCCCGCCCTCTGGGGAGACGGGCGGCCGCTGCGGTCAATGCCGCCGCAGCGCTCGCCCACTATGGCCACGGGCCGGAATCCCTGCGGTGATTCTGGGCCGTGGTCACTGCCCAGACGTGACGGCAGGGGTCATCACGGCTGGGAATCGCCTTCACCGCGCAACGGCCTCTGGTCCCACAGCTCCGGCCGCTCGCGTGGTGAATGTGATTTCCTGCTGTGGTAACATCTGGGGGGGAACATCCATTCCCCCCCAACAGATGTTATGTGGTTCAAGCCACCACAGGGAATTGACTGTGGTTGACACTGACCACGTAACGTCTGAAAATACCCATAGTTAAATTAGCTTAGTTTATAGAGATATAGTGATCTAGTTTTAGAGTGTGTTTTTTATATTCCATTACTTAGTTCCATAGGGTTTATAATAGTTATTAGATAGTTAAATAGCAGTTAAATTTAGTGTAGTATAGATATAGATATATAATATTTGATAAAAATTGTAAAAAAAAATTTTTATATATATATATATATATAATACTTGTGTGTGGTTTGTATAAATGGATAAGGGAGTTATGAGAGGGCGAGGCCGCTCTGCTGCCCATAAGGCAGCCAGTGAGGCACGTGGCAGGGGCCGTGCCATAAGAGTGCCAGCAGTGGGCAGAAGCAGCAGCCCAAGCACATCCCCATGCCCCAAGATGCGAAGGCCTGGTGATGTTGGGTCTTGCTCTCCTAGCACTAAGGGCCAGGGGGTTGGGCGTTGCCTCCTGGCAGTAGAAGAGGCTGTGGTGGCTGTGTCATCTGCAGCAGCAGGTGATTCAGGGGACGAAGTATCCCAGCAGGGGCCAGCATTGTCCCCCAACTCCCCCATTGTTGAGAGCCCGGCTAGAGGCAGGGCCCGATCCCCGGGCAGCAGCAGCAACAGCAGCTATAGGGGGCATGGGAGAGTGCTGCTCAGAGTGGGAGCAGTATGGGGAGTCCAACAGCCTCCATCACTCTGTTTGTGGATGGGGACAGTGATGCAGAGATTTCTGTGGAGAAGGTCTCTGTATCTGGTGCTGCTGAGGTGATGGCTGTCCCTCAATGAGCTGTGTCACCAGTGCCACCATGTCCCGCCCCTCCCAGGAGTGTGTCACCCAGTGTGGGCCAGAAGGCAGGAGGGGCTAAGAAATCATGGGTCTGGGAGCATTTTAAGGTGGTGCAGTTGGATGATCCCTGGGAGGGGAGGTGCACTTTGTGCAGCAAGGTGGTGAAGCGAGGGCAGGTGCTCACCAACCTAGGGACATCCACCATGTCCAGGCATCTAAAAACGTGCCACAGTGCAGCTCTGTGGGCAGGCTGGGTCAGTGGATGCAAGCGGGTTCCCGACTCAAGCGGCCACTCGTCCTCCATTGGGCAACCATCCCACTGCAGCAGCTGCCTCTGGCAGCAGGAGCAGTATTGCTGCTAGGGGGGAGTAACAGGAGTAGAAGCAGCAGCAGCAGCCCACAATGGAGGAGCTGAGGTGGGGGCAGCTTGGCAGCTGGAGGGCAGCGTGGCTTTCCACGCGCCTGTTGGGCAAGATGATCGCTGTTGATGGCCAGCCCTTCTTCATTGTCGGGGACAAAGGATTTAAGCGGCTGATTGGGTTCCTGGCCCCCCAATTTAAGATGCCATGACACACCACCCTCAGTCGTACGGTTGTGCCAGGCCTGTACAGGGAGTGAAGGAGAGGGTGAAGGAGCAGCTGGCACTGGCAGGGACTGGGGGGTGCCACTGTCCATTTTACAATTGACCTGTGGTCTTCCAGGAATGCCCGACATGCTTACCTGGCGGTGACGGCGCACTGGTGGGAGGACCCAGAGTTGGCATTAGACACTGGCAGGAGGGATCCTGAAGCAGGGTATAGGTGGGCCCTGCTTCAGGCGGAAGTCATGGACTGCCCCCACACCTCTAAGAACCTTGAAGCAGCCCTGAATGCTGTGGTGGGGGAGTGGGTTATGCCTGGTGCACCGTTCACCCCAGGGTATGTGGTGACTGAAAACGCATCAAATATAGTGAGGGCTATCCGCGATGAGAAATTTATCAGCATCCCTTGCACAGCACACAACCTCCACCTGGTGGTCACGGACGCTCTGGGCTTAGGGGAGAAGGGGATTTGGGCAGGCACCCTTAGCTCCCTGATAGAGTGGGCGAGGAAGCTGGCGGGCTTCTTCAACAGGAGCGTGAAGGGCAGCAAAATCCTCCGGGCCAAGCAGGCTGAGTAAGGCTCCCCAGGGCATCTGCTGGTGCAGGACGTATCCACGAAGTGGAATTTCACCTTCCTGATGCTTGAGCGGCTTGTGGAGCAGAAAGCTGCCTTGCATCAGGTGGAATTGGACACGGACAGCGGGGCACCTCCAGGATTCAATGGGCCAGAATGGGAGATCCAGGCACAGATAGCAAGTTCTCAGACCATTCCATGAGGTGACAGAGACCATCAGATCCTCCACAGCCACCATAATCCAGGTGACTCCTCTGGTCCAGTGTCTCCATGGGAGTCTGGAGGAGATAATGATGCAGGGGCAGGATTGTGGCCCTAGGGGCAAGAAGCTGGGGGCTGAAGTGGTTGGGCTGGCGCAGAAGCTTAAGACAGGCCTTACGGCGAGGTTCAACAAACTTCTGCAGCGGGGGGAATATGTTGTGGGAACAATGCTGGACCCCAGGGTCAAGGGCAGTGTGGCACGCAAGTCATCCCTCTATGGCCTCTGGAAGTATGATCTTGTGGGGAGGGTCTGGAAGGCAGAGCGGGCTCTTGAGAGTGCACTGCAGCAGCAGCAGGATGCCCCAGGGAATGGTGGGAGTGGAAGCAGCCGCCCCTCTCAGCCACCAAGGTCTAGCCCTGCCCCCAGCCTGAACAGTAGCAGCAGCACCACCAGCAGCAGAATTAGCAGCAGCAGCATCCATACTGTCAGCAGCTCCTCCTCTGCACAGCCCACAAAAGGGACTGACAGCATGGCTGAGGGCAGTGGGGGGGGGGGGTGCCCAGGGACAGCTATGAGAGGGAGTATGATGGCGCCTCAGCAGCAGTTGATACCTACCTGGACAAGGAGCCATGCATTGATCCCAGCAGCAATCCCTTGACCTACTGGGCCAGCAAGACCAACGTGTGGCCAGCCCTGTCCAAAGTGACATGGGGATTATTGTCATGCCTACCAACCAGTGTCCTCAGCGAGCGGGTGTTCTCTGTTGCAGTGGACATTTGCTTCCTGCACTGCCTGAGACTGAGGGCCAAGTTGGTGGAGCAGTTGATCTTCTTTAAGGTCAACCTTCCGCTGCTGGGATTCCCCGAGCTCGAGCTGCCCCTGGACAAGGAGTGATGGTGCAGTGGCACACGCTATCCCATGACAGGGACAGTCTTGGGAAGGGGCTCTTCTTCAATAAGGGATGATGATGATGAGCTAAGGTGCTCTCCCTCCCTCCCACCGCTTCAGTGGCACCCTACATACCCCCCTCTCCCTCTCTCTATCTCTCATACTACATGGCCTTGGCCAACCTATCTGAGTGACTGCATCCTGCAGTGAGGCATTGAGAAACTGTAAGCCTGCAAGCTGGCCTCTAGCTAGTGGCTAGATGAACTCAGCCCGCCTATCTGACTGGCTCTCTCTCTCGTGCTGCACAGTCTTCACCAGCCTGAGTGCCCTGCCAACTTGGTGCCAAGGTCCCAGCCTGCCTTCCCTACTGCCTCTCATACCATGCTGCCTGCCCACCCACACAGGTTGCAAAGCTTGAACCCTGCCTCAGTCTGCCTGCCTTCTGTTCATGCCACGCTGCCTGCCTGCCCGCCCACCCAGATGGTCTAAATCAAAGTCTCCCTCAGTCTGCCTGCCTTCTGCTCATGCCACGCTGCCTGACCACCTGCCCAAGTGGTCTAGATCAAAGCCTCCCTCAGTCTTCCTGCCTTCTGCTCATGCCACGCTGCCTGTCTGCCTACCCTGGCAACCCTGGGTGATGTGCACCACTGGTCTGGTAATTCCGCTGCTGCTGTCTGCTGGTCCATGGGTGCTCTGCCCTGGCCAATCAAAACGTGCCCATGCAATCCTGCTGCTGATGTCTGCTGCTGTATGGGACAAATTCCCTAGCAAATCCAACCATCCTGGCTCCAGGGTGCTGTTTACATGTGCTGCTGTCTCTTCTGTTCCATGGGTTCTGTGCCTGGTCAATCAAAAGTCTGCTGCTCCTACTGCCTCTGCCAAGGGCGTAGCTATCATAGAGACAGGCAGGACATTTGTCCCGGGACCCACTGTGGCTGGGGGCCCATCCCTATGGCAGCTAAGCCCTGTGTGGTGCTGCATGGCTGCTTGTCCCATTTTCTTTTAAAAAAAACAACCTCAAAGTTGCAGCTCGGCTGCCCCCCGCCAGCTGACATTCTCCCCACAGTCTGGGAAGCCCCCCTCACACACACTTACTGTGCGATTGCGAAGCCGAAGCTGTTGTTCTGCTGTGCGCTGCCTCCCTGATTCCTTGCAGGCTGCTCCAAAGATTTTTTTTAAACAACAACAAAAAAACCGCCGGGCCGGCTGTGCCTCGCAGCAGAAGGTTGCTGCCTTGTAAAGAAGGTTCAGTTAGATGGCTCAGAAAACATTCTCACAAATGGGTTTGTGCTTGCGCACCCTTTTCTAACAGCATATATCAAGCTCACTAGTTTGAAAAATCACCCCATGACAGTCTCGAGCCCCCCCTCCCTGCCCAGTATATAAAGCATCTCCCTCCCACTCATAGATACCCAACAGTTCTTTCCAAAGGTGGGCATTTGTGAGAATGTTTAAAACCATCTCGAAGAACCTTGTTTACAAGGCAGCAACCTTCTGTTCTTCTTCGAGTGGCTCCTCCCATTCTCACAAATGGGAAAGTACCAAGCCTAGAAACATTTGGGTTCTTTTTATTTAAGTTTCATGATTTTTAGGGCCCAGCTCATGATTTTTGAACA
>QEPC01001921.1:1501224-1516047 GCA_003113815.1 Sphenodon punctatus | reverse complement strand
CCCACTCTCCACCCTCCACCCCTGGTGCCTGGAAGTCTGCTCCTAGCTGAGTCAAATGACTTCCCCCTCCCTGCTACATTTGGCCTTCCAGTGACCTGGCAGAAGACCACGTTTTAGCCATCTGAACACAACCGAATGCGATTCGAACTGAACGAACTGTTCAGCCATTTCGTCGTTCGGTGTTCGGATATGTTCGGTATGTTCGCCATTTTGCCGTTCGGTGTTCGGTTCCATTTGGTATGTTCATGTTCGGGTTCAGGTTCGCGTTCGGTTGTCCGAAAAGGCCGAGTTCGGGCCGAACACTGAACTACTGAACCGCGCTCACCCATCCCTATTACTGCCCCTCCAAACTCAACACCCACCAGCCGCCCCTGCCTTAGTCTACGGGTGATACAATGTATAAATACAAACACCATAGACTGCTATTGTAAATAAACAAAATATAAAATTGTAAAAATATATGTTGTTATGAATCCCCCTCGGGGAAAAGAATACAGCCAATAATATGATGATACCGTCATGCACCTTCGACACCTCCACACCTCCAGATGCGTTTTGGGGGTGCACCCCCCTTCTTCAGTGGATCAATATGCTGGTATCTATGACTTATTGAATATTCAACAGAATCCTTATATTTTCCTCCATGCCTGCACCTCTGTAGAAGCCCAGAGCTCTTCCAGATTAGGAGTCACCTGCTACTACACTCACTCCACAAATATGACCATCCTCCTCCTTGCATCGCGAGTGCTCTTGTGCAACCTCACTCCCTGTAGTTCTCAAAGGTAAACCTGATAGGACATTACCTTTGAGAACTACAGGGAGTAGAGAACTACCCTGTAGAGAACTACAGGGAGTAGAGAACTACAGGGAGTAGTTTTATATTTTGTTTGTTTTTGTGGACAGGGGAGACCCAGCAGATATAGTGTACCTGGATTTCCAGAAAGCTTTTGATAAGGTCCCACATAAACGACTCTTGAGAAAGTTAAAATGATAAGAAGCAAAGAGTGGGACTAAATGGCCAGTTTTCACAATGGAGAGATGTAAAAAGTGGTGTGCCCCAAGGATCTGTACTGAGACCAGTTCTTTTCAATGTATTCATTAATGATCTGGACAAGGGTGTGAAGGGTGAGGTGATCAAATTTGCAGATGACACCAAGTTATTCAGAGTTGTCTGAACACAAGCAGACTGTGAGGAGCTGCAGCAAGATCTTACAAGACTGGGTGCCTGGGCATCTAAATGACAGATGAGATTTAATGTGGACAAGTGCAAAGTGATGCACATTGGGAAAAATAATCCAAATTATGAGTACACAATGCTTGGGTACTAAGCTAGGAGTTACCACTCAGGAAAAGGATCTGGGAGTGATTGTGGATAATACACTGAAATCCTCCGCCCAGTGTGCTGCAGCAGTCAAAAAAGCAAATAGAATGTTAGGAATTATTCGCAAGGGAATAGAGAATAAAACTGAGGATGTCGTAATGCCTCTATACAAATCAAAGGTGCGACCGCACCTGGAATATTGTGTGCAGTTCTGGTCACCCCATCTCAAAAAAGACATAGCTGAACTATAAAAGGTACAGAGAAGGGCAACAAAAATGATCCAGGGTATGGAACAGCACCCGTATGAGGAGAGGCTTGATAGGTTGGGGCTCTTCAGCTTGGAAAAGAGACAGCTGAGAGGATATATGATAGAAGTCTATAAAATCATGAGTGGTGTGGAACTTGTAAACAGGGAATGGTTATTTACCCTCTCAACTAGTACTAAAACTAGGGGACACTCCATGAAACTCACAAGTGGTAGAGTAAAAAGAAACAAAAGAAAGTATTTTTCACTCAATGTACAATTAGGTTGTGGAATTTACTGCCAGAGGAGGTGGTCAAGGCCAGCAGTATAGACGAGTTTAAAAGAGGTTTGGACAACTTTCTGGAAGATAGGTCCATTATCAGCTATTAGCCAGATAGGATTGGGGCATGCCCCCAACAAGCCATGGGATGCCAAGGGACACCCATAGCATATGCTATAGCCCCACATTGCAGCCAAAAGACCACCACAAAAAATCCAGTGAGACCCCCTGAGAAACAAACCCCACAGACAGGGGCCCCTAAACCCCAGCCTTCGGGCACCTCCCCAAGCCATGTGATGGGTCATGGAACTGACCTCAACAGCCACTGAAGACAACCCCTGCACTGCACCTCCAGAACCTCAGCCGTGGGGCAACCGGAAGTCTTGGGGTGCCCCAAAGTCTTGGGGCACCCCCCAACAAGCCATGTGATGCCAGGGGACACCCATATGCCATACCCCCTGAATTGCAGTCAACAGAACACCAGGGTCCAATCATGTTCTCCTGGGAACTAACTGCTTGCCGTAAGACAGCAGCAAGGAGTTCCCAGGGTTAACATGATTTTACCCAGTGGGAGAGAGGCCCCTAAACTACAGCCTTGGGGCACCCCACCCCCCAGCCATGTGATCATGGGACTGACCTCAACAGCAACAGAATGCTACAATATCCCCCCCCCCACTGCACCTCCAGAACCTCAGCCACAACCCCAAACTCTTTGGGCACCCCCCCCAACAAGCCATGTAATCAAGGGAACACCCATATGCACACACACACACACACACACACACACACACACTGCCAAGGACAACAGAACACAAGAACAATTCAGTGACCCCTCCTCCCCCAAAGGAACCACATACAGGGCCCCTTGAATCACAGTCTTGGGGCACACACACCCCAGCCATGTGACAGGAGACCTGATTCAATGGGCCTCCTGAACCCCAGCCTTCAGACACTCCCTACACCCCAAACCTTGGCCTTCTCCCAGGAGGAGCCAGCCACAATATCCCCCTCCCCCTTGGCAAACAGCAGCCTCAAGGCCTCCTGCAGCCTTCCTGGCCTGCACACACACACACACACCCCACCAGGGAGTCCCAAGACACAGAGGACCCCCAGCCATCCCTGGGCCTTCTCCCCCTCCTTGGATAACTAGAGTACCCAACCCTTCACCCCAAAACCCCAGGGACCCCATAATTTACATTGCTCAGATGCTCAGCATAGCAATCCACTTCTTCCAGAAGAACTAGCTGCTGAAGAACGGCTTCCAAGGTCAGAGCAGGTCCCAGAAGGAAAAAAAAAAGTCTACCCCCAAATTTAACACCAACACCAATCCCTGAGCTCTGCTAAATAATTTACCAGGAAAATCTTCACTACTGCCCACTCCTATCCCCTCCACCCCCAAAAAAAATCAGAGGGTAGCTCTTGGATTGGATACTTTTTTGAATTCAAAAAATGCAACCAATCCAGAGAGCAGGTCAAAAAAGGCATCAAAAGAAATAGGCAGCAGGAGCACAACAAACTAACCATTTTAAGAAGCTGAGTCTATTATCAATAATAATAGTAATAATAATAAGTTTTAATTGCGTGGCTCCAGACCATTGCACACAAACAAACAGAAGACAGAATACCAGACCTATTACAAAGTAATTGATCAATTGCATCATACATAAAATTTACAGATATAAATACAGATAAAACATGACTAAGCTATATTATTGACTACTCAACAGTACCCAAGATAACGGTCTTATGCCCAAAGTTTAAGGGGATTCTACCCCCACAACCGGTCTGAAATTTAAAAAGTTGTCTCTGCAATGGTGGGCTTGGACAAGAAAAGCAGCTACCTCCTTTATAACTATGGGGTCAGTGCTATCCAACAGAAAGGTAAGTAAACTTTCATCACCTCTTCCCCGTAGTTTCAGGAGAGCTGGAGCCAAAAACGTCACCCTGATACACCAGTATAGGAAGATATGGGATACCGTCTCCCACTGCTTCCATGTCGTACGGACATAAGCGTTCCATATAAGAAATTCCCTGGACCCTGCCCTCAGTGACTCGCGAGTGCATGGCGTTGGCCCGGGCACAAAGGAACAAAGCCTTGGCCCTTCCTGAAATGGGGGTTTCTAGATACTTTGTAATCACTCCCTGCGTGGGGCCCCAGTCCAGGTAGGTACGAAGATGTTGTGAGTCTCTGCCCCTACCCACATCCTCTTGCCACCCGATATCTGCGGCCCTGGAAAGAAGTTCCCTACACACGGTATTAATTGGTTTATGCACTAGATACTCTCGGGATAATCCCAACTGATTAACCTTAAGTTCCATTCGCTGCAACCAGGGAGAGGAAAAAAGGTCCTTGTTAACCTCACTCAGCAGTGACGAACACTGCTGGGTAAGTAACCTAGCCCCAAAACTCAGTGCTTGTGCCATAGCTCGAACCTGGAGACTGGCACTTCCTGTTTCCAGCCTAAGGACTGCATTTGGGGTGCCAATAGACCTCCCAACCATTTCAGTCAAAAATCTAGACTGGACAGGATTTAATCTATGCACTTGAAAAGGGGCCCAAAGCTCTGCTCCGTACATGAGCTGGCCACCCACCTTGCTATTAAAGACTTTTAAGACCGACGTTGTTGCAGTTTGGCCCTGTTGCCTAAAAAGGCCATAGATATAACGGGCCGTATTTTTTGCAACTGAGATGGCTCTGGATATATGCTTATTCCACGAGCCCGATTGGTGAAACAAAAGGCCCAGATATCGAAAGGAGTTAACCTGCTGGATAGAGTGCCCTTGAATGTACCAAATCTGCTGTTTCCTCTTTTTTGAAAAAACCAATACTTTGGTTTTATCAAAGTTTATAATCAACTTGTGATCCTCGCAGAAAGCCGTGAAGACCCTGAGTTGTCTCGTCAGATCAATACGAGTCTGGGATGAAAGTGCTATATCATCCGCATATGCCAACGCTCCTAGTGCTCTGTTGCCTAATTTGGGTGGAAAAAAGGCTGCGTTTGACACTCTTGGTATTACCTCATTAACGTAAAAGTGAAACAGGGCTGGAGGCAGCACGCATCCCTGTCTGACACCCATATAAGTGCTTATGGGCTCGGTGATGTGGTCTTGGGCACCTATTTTGACTACTACAGATGGTTTCTCATACAGGGCTTTAATTAAAGTCTATTATCAAAGAATCGAGACCAATAGAAAAATCCGATATAGCTGAAACTTTTGGTTCTTGATTTTAGAACCAAAAGCGCCATTATCGGACACATTCAGTTCTTGGGAATACCGAAAGTCCAGTGACTAAAGTTCAGTAACTGTTTGGATCTACTAACATGCATTATTCCATCATCAGCAATTCAAGGCAGTTATAAATGACCTCAAAGTTGTCTAGATCATAAAATACTCTAGGATGATGATCTTAAGTAGGGTTGAATGAATATCTAAAGTGAATACCAAATTAGACACATTCAGCCACATCTGTTTCAGCAAAGAGGATATGAAGCCCTTTTTGTTTTGAATATTTGTTTCAGATATTTTGTTTTGATATTCTAATTACAGTATTCATTTCTTTGTTCAGTCCTATTTAGCCTGGTTGTGAACCAAATAGTAGTGCAACAATACTATTGCACTAAATGGGGCTGAACGAAGGGACAATTACCAAAATTTGGATGAGAAGTTTTCTACTGCATTCCACTTGACAGACATAAAGAGCTACTCTGCAGTGGTTCTCAACCTTTTTTGAACTGCATCATCCCCTTCCACTTGTCTGTGGTTTAAGGTCCCTCCCCCTACTACACACAACTTGCTCCCTCTTCCCACCCTCTTGTTGCTTTCCCCTCGCTCTCTCATAAGAACAGAAGTCATGCCATACTGGGTCAGACGAATGGTCCATTGAGGCCAGCACCTGTCTCCATCAGTGGCCAATCTCGGTCGCTTGGAAGAAGTACCTAACAAATGGGGTGATCCGTTCCCTGTTGCTCACTCTCAGCTCCTGACAGTCAGAGGTTACATTCCCCAAACCTACCTGGCTAATAGCTGCTAATGGACCTATCCCAGAAACTTATCCAATCCTTTCTTAAACCCAGCTATACTACTGGCCGTGACCACAGCTTCTGGCAACAAATTCCACAACTTAATTGTGTGTTGAGTAAAAAAAATATTTTGTCTTAAAACTGCTACCTGTTAGTTTCATGGCGTGTCCCCTTGTTCTAGTACTATTTGAGAGCATAAATAACCGTTATATCTCCTCTCAGTTGTCTCTTCTCCAAGCTGAAGAACCCCAACCTATCCAGCCTTTCTTCATAGGGTAACCGTTCCATACCCCTTATTTTTGTTGTCTTTCTCTGTACCTTTTCTTATTTCTCCTATATCTTTTTTGTGATGGGGCAACCAGAACTGCACACAATATTCAAGATGTGATGGCACCATAGATTAACATAGTGGCAGTTCGGTTGCTCCGTGGGTGGGTGTGGGTGGAGATGGGTGTTGGCCGGGAGCAAACACTCACCAACACCCACCGAAAGTGGTGTTTACACAGATGCCCTCACCCATCTCCTCCCAGGGAAATGCTCCCCACCCACCGGCCAACACCCATCTCCACCCAGAGGAACTGGATGGAGGCATCATGTGTGCACAGGACCCATGGTGATTGGCTGCAGTGGCGCCCTGCAACATGTATAATAAAATGTAACACCCATTTTATGGGTGTTAGAGCGTCTGTGTAAAAAGGGCCATAGTTTGGATTATTTTTCCCTACGTGTATCACTTTGCACTTGTCCACATTAAATCTCATTTGCCATTAGATGCCCAGGCACCCAGTGCCGTAAGATCATGTTGCAGTTCCTCACACTCTGCTTGTGTTTTAACTAACTTGAATAACTTGGTGTCATCTGCAACAAGTTCCACAGTCTCCTTGCGGCCACCAAGAATGCCCTCCTCATTGTCATCACCAGAGAAACTCAGGAGACCCAACCACAGGGGCCAATCCAGGACCAGGGGAGGTGAGGCGATCGCACAGATAGGCAGACCCCAGACTTTATAGGGTTTTATAGGTCAAAACCAACACCTTGAATCAGGCCTGGAAGATTATAGGCAGCCAGTGCAGAGAGTGAAGCACTGGTGTAATGTGCCTGCAGTGACCTGCCCCCATAAAAAGATGGGCCGCTGCGTTCTGCACCAGCTGCAGTCTCCGAACCATCACCAAGGGTAGCCCCATGTAAAGCGTGTTGCAGTAGTCCAGTCTTGAGGTGATGAAAGCATGGATGATGGTGGCTAGGTTGGAGTCCAAGATGTATGGCCAAAGCCAAGGCATCAGATGTAATTGGCAAAACGCACCCCTCGCCACAGTCTTCTCCACCTGGACATCCAGGAGGAGCCGTGAGTCGAGGAACACCCCTAGACTGAAAACCTGAGGGGCCAACGGAGGACAGACCCTCTCAATGACGAGTGCCGCCACTCCCCCGGCCCCTCCCACCAGCATTACCTCTGTCTTGTCAGGATTCAGATTCAGACGGCTCGCTCTCATCCAGTCCCCCACAGCTGTCAAACACCGGATAAGCACTAAGACTTCCGGGCCTGAGTCAGTTGGAAAAGAGATGCCCAGTCCCTCAGTCTTGAAAGATCCTCCTGCAATTCTTCACCGTCTGCTTGGGTTTTTAACTACCTTGAATAACTTTGTGCTGTCTGCAAATTTGATCAACTCATCCTTACTCCCCTTTCCATATCATTCACGAATACACTCCATCCCATGTTCTTTGACTCTCTCCCCCCTTGCCACCCCATTATTATGGAAATTCCCCCAAGCTTAATCAGAGGGAGATCGGTGTTTGCTACCTGGGCTCCGTCTCACACATAACTCAAGGTGTTAGCAAATGAGATCATAGCCTGCTGGAGTCCAGGTTCAGATTCAGTCTGTGCAGCCCCCACTCACATGTACTGCATGTAGAGCCTAATAAATGGGTAGCCCGTTTTGTGTAGTTCTTGTGCGTTCGGGCAGTCCCCACTCAACCCCTACTTACAAGTTTAGCGGGACTAGCCTAATAAACAGGCAAGTGCTCTTACCCACCATGCTCCCCCTGCCAACCCCCCCTTCTCAGCATCCCGCCCTATGCTGTTACTCACAGGCGTGGCTAGCCATGGGAAGAAGAAGCTGCCCCAGCTGTTTCTTTCTTCCAGAATATCACTCCAGGAGGCATTCCAGCCCCTGCTGTCCCCACCCATTTTCAGGTTCCTACCTGGGATCACCTGGCATTCAAAACTAACCTTTTGCTAGGCCCATAATGCAGAGTTTATCAAGCATAATATATACTTTGTGCACCTATAAGTGAAAAGTGACAACAAAACTAAAAACTGGAATCAAAAGCAACCTGTATTTCCATGCTGTAATCCAGTATCTTGCATCCATGGATCACAGCAAGGTACTAACATGAAGCAGCATGCAGTTTTATTGTGGTCTCACTATCCTTGGTGTTGGAAATCCTTCTCATTTTGCATAAGACCCACAATCAAACATGCAGCTCTTATACCCCCCGACCCCTCCTCTCTCTGTCTTCTGCACCACCATACGGTGTGGGTGGAAAACATCCTCACACGCGAGAGTTTCCTGGACTTCTTTGAGTGCACAGGGCAACAAGCTCCCCTTCAGTCAGTTCACATTCCCTGTACCCATGTTTCCGTGAAGATATTAATCTTTTCAACCCGATTGAGGCACTCCTGGTGGCCCCTCGGTATCCCCTCGTTGTCATCAGGGCAGTGATGAGAAAATGACAAAAAGCCCAGCCCCCGTTATTGACAGCCTTACTTCTGGCATTGCCCAAACCTCGAGGAAACACTTGCTTTTGTTTGGATCCCATTCTCTCACTTCATCTGGAGCTCTCACACTGTTGCATTCTGCAGAACTTGGAACTGCAACATACATGGTTGTGTGTTGTCTATACTCCACCATGCATACAGAGAACTCCACTGTGTGTATGTGTGCTACCCTATGAGGGAATAGGCTGACTTCGAGGATGGGTCTGCCACTTGTCTCTACGCGCCAGGCCTAATCCAAACATCAGCAAAGGCCAGCATAACCATAACCTCCCCCCCCCCCACCACTGGAATTTCTCAATCCAGGTTACCCTGACCAGCCACAGCACCCACATTTAAATCCATTTGGCTTTACAGGGCAGTCAACCTGCTGCAATGAATTTCTATGGCGTTATGATCCCTCTTACTTGTTTCAAGCAAAAACTGTTACTTCCCCAAAATAAGAAATTATGAGTAACTAATCAATGCAATAGCGTCCTGTCCCTGCTCCCACATATATTCTGAGCTACATGCCCCAGTTAAAATAGTGCATGCTTCTGTAGTGCTAAACTCTGCAATATTTTGTAGAGGAGTTTGCTTGTACATTGACATGCTTGTGACAGGAATGTCTATGCAGTTTAATTGTCACATGGATTGACAATGCAGGTGCATCAACACAAACGCACACAGCTGAAGCTTGGTTATTTGCCCAATAACCAGCCTGTAATGCCACATAACCAGCAGAAGCCAGTAAGAACTCACACCTGGCAAAGTGTGTGACTGTTCCCCTAGCACCACATGACCAAAAGTAGCCAACTGCAGCTTTGCATGCAACATGCAGCCAATCTATGCATCATCCCAGCTCCTGAAGCTGTTCAAAACATTTGGTGCATGGGCTACAGAGGTCACAGACATCAGAACCGCAGGCATGGAGACGCATGTGGAGAACTTGTTTGTGCTCATTATCATTCTCCAGGCCTTCCTTTCTGCTGCTGAGCAGGAGATGCGAGTGATCCAATAGATCCAAGCCTACCGCAGCCATTGACGTGATGTTATGTCAAGGCAAAGAAAGGCTCTCTCTCAATCTCCATCTGGGATAGGGGGCACACCACACCGCAGAAGCAGCTCCTTCTTTGGCACCATGCACTTGCCTACTTCTGGCGACAAGGGACTGTGCTAGGACTGAAGCCATACAAGGGCACCTGATGCATGCAAAGAGGTACCTGTCTGGAGATGCAGTTTCAATCACCAATGCCAAGGGCTGTACCCGCCATGTTGGGTACAGCCCTTGGTTGGGTGAAGGAGACAAGCACAGACTGGTGGGAGAACATGCTGTCCTTGTGGAGAGATGTTGAGTGAGTCGTAAACTTCAGGATGCCCCATCACCTTGTCCTGCAAGTAGCGGAGATCCTCAGGCCACAACTGGAGAAATAGAGCACAATTATGTGGTCGCCCATCTCCGTGGAGAGGTGTGTGGCCATCGCCTAAAAGAAGCTCACCACTTCTGACTCCTCCTGTTGGAATTTGGTGTTGGAACTGCCACAGCTGGCACCATACTAGCGGGGGGGGGTGGGGTGTTACAGTCATAGTGGAAGTGCTGCTGGACTGGGTGGTACAGTTGGCTGACCCCACAGAGATGATTTATTTTATTTATTTATTTATTTTTAAAATTTTACTACCCTGCCCCTCCTGCCACAGGCAGCTCAAGGCGGCTTACAATTTATAAAACATTAAAACAACAATTAAAACCAACTAAAAGGAGGAAGAAAAACACACGCCACCCCCAAAACCCTCCACCCCCTCACCCATCTCCCCCACCAAATGCCTGGTGGAACAGCCAGGTCTTAAAGCTTCTCTGAAAAGAGGGGAGATCCAGGACCAACCAGGCCTCCACTGGAAGGGAGTTCCACAGCCGTGGTGTGACCACCGAGAATGCCCTCTCCTGCGTGGCCTCCCGGAAGACTCGGGGAACCTCAATAAGGGCACCACCAGATGACCGCAGGGACCGATCCAGCACCCAGGGAGTGAGGAGGTCCCACAGATAGGTAGGGCCTAGGCCGTTTAGGGCTTTATAGGCCAAGACCAACACCTTAAATCAGGCTCAGAAAACCACCGGCAGCCAGTGCAGCGAGCAGAGCACTGGTGTAATATGCACCTGGTGGCCCAATCCTACCAAAAGATGGGCCACTGCATTCTGCACCAGCTGCAATTTCCAAGACGTCACCATGGGTAGCTCCATGTACAGCGTGTTACAATGTCCAATCTAGAGGTGATGAAAGCATGGATGGCGGTGGCCAGGTCAGAGTCTGAAACAAACAGCAGAAGCCGTCGCACCAGATGCAGTTGGTGAAAGGCACTCCTCACCACAACCACCACCTGGACATCCAGGTGGAGCTGCACATCCAGGAGCACCCCCAGACTCCATACCTGTGGTACTAATGGAGGGCAGACCCCGCCAATAACAGGGGCCACCATCTCCATCGCCTTACCCACCATCACTTCCGTTTTGTCAGGATTCAGACTCAGTAGATTGATCCTCATCCAGTCCCACACTGCCATCAAACACCGAGTAAGCACCGAGACTGCAGGGCCTGGATGGAGGGCTTTCAGTGGAATGGGTTCCTGAACTGTAGAAGGGCAATTGATAGGGGTCATATTGCCATTATCTGCCCACCCCATGAAGGACAACTACCTGAACTGGAAGGGGGTTTTCTCTGTGATTTTCCAAGCTGTAGTGGACCACCATGCCTGTTTCACAAACATGCTGGCTGAGTAGTCTGGGAAGAAACATGATGGCCTCATCTTCTGCCAGTCCCTCTTCTTTGGCTGCATGTACACAAGAGACTTTGGACCTTCCACTGAAACATGCATTGAAGGGGTGCTCATGAAGGCTGTTGTTCTCGCAGACCCTGCCTACTCACTGAAATCCTGGTTCATGAAGGCATACAGTGTTGCCCACACCCTGAAGCAAAGGTACTTTAACCAGCAGCTGAGTGACACCCGCTCTGTTGTGGAGAGAGCTCTTGGCCTTTTAAGGCAGCACTGGAGATCCATTGTGAATAGAAATTGCTTTCCAGCTGGAGACTGCTCCACTTCTAACTACCTCCACCTGTGTTCTCCATAACATCTGTGAGATCAGGAGGGCCACATTGGAGAAACCCCTCCCCCCCATCCTCCCGTCAGTTCCAGTGAGCCAATGCCCCTGTGTCATGTATTTCCTATTATAAGCACATATTTTTGGCCATCTGTGTTTATAATGTATTAACTTTGAGTTTCCATATGTTAACTTTTTGTTTCAGTGTATTGGATTTGTGTTTTGAAGTATTGATTTCTAAAATCAACTTTTATGATTAGCTTGGATTCAAGCTGAAGTCTCCAGCTACATTCCAATGAGCTTTTTTTCAAACCTTCCCAAATGAACTTTTGACTGTTGCCAAGGAAACAATCAAATGGCCAGGAGTTAGAAGGCCATAAAGAGGCCCTCTGCCCAAGCCTAGCCTAGGTGTCTAGAATCGTATCTCTAAGTGTCTAAATGACAAATGGCACTATTCATAGAAGTATCTCCAGACTGAGAAGGAGGATTTGTTAGTTTTTTCTAGCTAACATATCTAATTAATTAATGGATGAAATAACTCTAAGATCTGGTTATTCTCTCTGTAATCTGACAATTATCTTTGATAAAAATATGAGGTTTTCCAAACCTTGAAGGAAGCCTAATACTGTTTGGTTTCTTTAAGAGAGCCAATTAGAATCCAGAGAGCCAATTAGAATCCAGTGTATCTCCTTACTGACTGACATGTAGCTGATGTCATCATGACACTGCTCAGGAAATGTGAGCCTAGCAGGCAAATGCTTTAAGAAGGGAGACCAGAGAATTGCTCTCTAGACTGAAATCCCACATGTTTGGATTTCTTTCTCACTTAACATCTTGGCAGACAAAGGGAAGGACCTGGGAAAGAATGCAATGTATGATTCTTGAAAGCTTTGAGCCAATGAATTGTGCATATGTTAAGCTTTTACAAGCTTTTTATTAAAATAGAAATGTTTTAAGATCATGTAACTTTGATTGGCTACCAATACCATTCTATGTATGGGTGATTTCAGACGTTACGAGATCACAGTGAACCACGGTGAATACCCACCTGTGGTCACTGTGCCTTGAATGTCTGTTTGGCAGATGCCAGATGTTCGCAATGGTCAAAACCCACATGGGGTCATTTTCAACCATACTCCCCGGGCTCCCTGGTGGACTTTCCCGGGAAGCGTGGTGAAAGTGATCCCCAGCGGGGACAAAAAAAAATCACATCTGGTCGGGTGCCATGGCCCGGGATCACCGGCAGGATCCTGGGCCATGGCGAATTCAGCCAGATGCTGTGGCTGCATTGGCCCCGCCGCCTGCCCATCTCCCCAGAGGGTGGGTGGCGGGGAGCACTGCACAGCCCCACCCCTTCCCAGATTCCCTGCTGGGATCCCCTGGCACGTCTGATATGGTGTGACAGGGTCATCCTGGTGGGGGATGATTTGGTTGTTTTTGGTACGGGGCCAACCGGCCCTGTAACGTCTGAAAACACCCTAAGCTACTGATATTTTCTATTTATATTTAAGTAAACTTTGCATATATTTTTGTATTCTAAAAGTCTCATGTCTCTTTATTCATAAATGTATTGTCATTTTACAATACTTTCTTTGCTAGCCTGGCCTCAAAGTAAAGTGTAGACTCATATTATACAATTTGGGGAAAAGTGCAGTCCAATCTAGTATGATTAGTTCAGCTAAGGCCACGAAGCTTACTTTTCCTTTGTAATTTGAGACCTCACAAGATGTGACAATTGGCGCCCATATGTGTGGCTCAAGACTTTAAGAATATATTTTGAGTACACTGGGTGTTCACCAAACAGTCAGCTATATTTTATCCTCTTGAAAAATTCAAGTTTGTTGAGCTCAACTAAAGAAAAGGAATTGTGTGCATTCTTGTGATGACTATTCAATTGAACCAAGTGCCTTATGCACAATGGGCTGCTAGTCTGCAAAATGTGACCGTCAGAGATGGAGGAAACTATTGTATGCAGAATAAAAATGGAGAATGGGGATTAGGCTATAGATTTTTTATTGTCCTTTTTGAAGCAGATGATGCAGGTTTAATAATGAGACTAAGAGATGTAGCTTTTGATCCATTGACAATGTCTGTGTTGCCAATCAATAGGCAAGAATTGAACCTGATGGCAGGGAGAATTGTTGAAATTCCTAACAGTATAAGAAGACATGGTCCCATTTCTGTGAGCAATGCTGACTATTCCTCTGGAACTGGGTTTAATTACACTCCAGCCACTACTGAGGAATTGCAAAATCTAACTCTAGCCCAATGGGAGCAAGAATATACTCTCTTGAGAAGAGAATATTTAAATCTGAGAGAATATGCAAGGGATCTTCCTGGGAGGCAACCTAATGTACAAAGTATACACCCAGCTGAAATCCCTGGTTTAAACATAACTAACGTAAGAGCTGTTACCGGACTAACTCCAAAAGATATTAAAGAAATTCCTATGTGGCTTGAATCTCATTTGTCTGCTTTGGAAGCTGTTACCCTTACTGCAACTCCATTCCAGAAAATGAGGCTAATTAATGCTTTGGTCCCGGCTTCAGCCTCCCTGACAGAACAAGAAAGCAATAATTGGGAAAGTGTACTTGCCAAATTGTATATAAAAACTCATGGGCAAGTAGCAATAGCAGATTTGAATGGAATTCTAAATAAAGTAACCCAAGAACAAGGTATTGTAAGGGCCTATGGGGTTGGAATGAAATTCTTCCCTAATCATGATTTAGTTTGGGGAATCCTAAAAGGCTTTTGCAAAGGTGATGTTCTAAAAGCAGCAATCCAATCCAAGTTGGATTTTCTGGCCACTGAGCAGGAAAAAATAAGGTCCTTCCCACAAATTGTCCAGTCCATATAAAGAACCTTAGATTGGAACTATTTAGGTGACAGTAATAGAAGAAATTCTGAACAGAATAATTCTAAATCTAAGAAATCTCCCTCAGATATTAATCCTAAAAATAAATCTGTTCCTCAGAATTATAGAGGAAGAGGAGGGAAGAATCAAAGCTCAAATAGAAAGCAGTTCCAAGCTCAGAAGAGCCAGGATTCTGAAAATCCAGAAGATAAAACTGCATATGATCTGAGAACAGGATCACAATTTCCCCATA
>QEPC01001921.1:1476716-1501124 GCA_003113815.1 Sphenodon punctatus | reverse complement strand
GGGCGGCGGGGCCACTGCAGCCGCCGCGTCGGGCCGGATGTGCCGTGGCCCGGGATCCCGCCGGGGATCCCGGGCCGTAGCAACCGGCCAGACGTTACTCTTTTTTGGTCCCCGCTGAGGATCTTTTTGACCACACTTCCCGGGACATTCCCCCGGCTAGCCCGGGAAGCGTGGTTCAAATTGACCCCATGCGGGTATTGACCGTGGTGAACATCTGGCGGCCGCCAAACAGACGTTCGAGCCACAGTGACCACAGGTGGGTATTTACCGTGGTTCACTGTGATCTCGTAACGTCTGAAAATACCCATTGTTTACCTCTGACCCATCAGACTCCCCTTCAGCCCTGGGATGTCACCCTTTCCCTCCTTGGGCCATACCCCCCATGCCCATTTCCTGCCCAACAGCCTTTCTCTGTGCATTCCCTATTGGCATTCACAGGCTAGCCAGGTCTGGGAATGGCAACAGGGAGTGTAGAGGCACAGGCATGCAGCCGGCTACTCTGCGACTGGCCAGCACCCAGCTTTACTATGGTAGTTCCCTTTGCCACCTGGGCTTTTCCCCATTGGGCTACTATGCTCACCACCACACTCCCAAGTGAATGGCCAACAGCCTCCCCATCCCCATTTTTCATGCACCTGAACCCCCTTCCCTTTCCTTCCTTTCAAACCCCCAGCAACCAAAGTGGCATATTGCTATGCCATACCACCATTCTCAGTTGCCCCCCAGTTGTTATGGAAAGAAAATGCACCAACTGGGAAAAAGCAAGCATCGGGCATGTATTGCCAACCAGGAAGAGCTGGGAGAATGCATGTTTGAAAATTCACAGTGGACTTTTAAGGTGGACATTACGTGTGCACCAATGAAGATGAGTGGAGAGAGGGGCTGGAAGTGGTTGCCCGTGAGAACACTCTAGGCTTTTTGCCTGCAACGCTATAGTGCTAGAAGAACTGTACATGCGGAGGCTGCCTGCAACCTAATTGATGGCGCGTGGACACGTGGGCACACATTAGCCTGCATTTGCCCACATGGCAGGCTCTGCATACTCCGGGGCCCTGCCATGAGAAGGGGCTGCATGTCCGGTGGGTGGTAGCCACATGGATGATGGGGTTGAACACCTAATAAATGGGCAGTTGGACACTCACCTAGTGTGGGCTACCATCTTGTTTTTGTTTTGTTTTTTTGGTTATAAAACATATATTTATTTATTTTTAAATATATTTTTTATTTTTAGTATCAACAAACATATACAATACTTTCCTTTTACATCATATTCGTTCTTTTGCCATCACATTTCAATTTTGTACCTAGATGGCTACGATATCTTACATTGTTATATCAATACTGTTATACAACCACTTGTGTGGATACCCTCAACTTTCCACTTTACTCTATGCATACATCCCCCCCCCCCCATTCCTATCCCACCCTCCTCCCCCCTTTTCCCAGTGGGCTTCTTAGTATATTTCCTTCAGGTACGTCGTGTTGGTGTATTTGTCCATTTTTATGTGTCTTGTCAGAATTGTCCAACATGGAGACCATTTTTCATAAAATTTATCTAACTCATCTTCCAAGCTAGCTGTTATACGCTCCATTGATACCATATACCATAGCCTTTGCAGCCACGCCAGTCTGGTGAGCCCCTTAGCGTGCTTCCACGTTTTAGCTATGGTATGTATCGCTGCCAGACATAATTTCTGGCATATTCTGATTTGTGAGGCTTTCAAGATTTTGGGGGGATAAATTCCTAGCAGTGCTATTTCTGGCTGAAATGGGAGATTCACCTCCATCTGCTCATTTATTATGACCCATATCTTCTTCCAGAATGTTTCCACCTTTGGGCACCCCCACCAACAGTGTAGATACGTGCCTCTCTCTCCGCATCCCCTCCAGCAAGTGGGGGAGTACCCTGGTGCTATTATATTTATCCCTTCGGGAGTTAGATACCACCTCTGAATCAGTTTAACCAGAGGCTCTTTAACTAATAACGATCTGGAACAAGTGGACATATACTCCCATACTTTTTCCATTTCCCCATCTGTTATCTCCCTCTGCAAATCATCTGACCATTTTGATATGTATCCCGCATCTGGGAAGTGATATAATTTCTTTACCATTTTATACAATATGGAGAAGATCCCTTGTTGACTTCCAGCATTAAACATAATTCTTTCCAGGTTAGTGGGATTTCTGTGATATTGGGCTCTGTGCTTCGATTTATTTACAGCGCTGTACAGGCGGCAGTACATCCAGAATTCCACTTTCTCCTCCAAAGCTTCTTCTAATGTCTCCCTGGTCTTAAACGTGTCACCCGTGAAAAGATGCATTGCCCTGTATACCCCCTTTTTTCCCCACCTTTGTAGAGTTTCCCACTCTTTTTTGTTCCATTCCGGCCCTATCTTTTCTAGGGGTGTATATGGGGTCTTATCTATCCATGTCTCCATTTTATGACAGCATCCAACCCATGCCAGCATGGCTGCGTTAGCAAAAGGATGGTCTTTCACTTTCTGCCCTTTTGATCCCCTTCCGCCAGTGCCCTCAAATAGGTCACTACCTCTTGCAATTCCCAACAGTTCCAGTTCCAGGTTCCGCCATAATGGCTCTTTCTCCTCATTATACCATATTTTAACTGCTCTTAGTGCTGAGGCCATGCCATAAAGTTTCAAGTCAGGCAGGTTACATCCTCCCTGGTCTAGATTAGTCTTTAGTATGGTTCTGCGAACCCTCGGTTTCTTTTTACCCCAGATAGTAAATCTTATTATTTTCTCCAGTTTTTGATAGAATTCTTTAGGGACTTGCACCGGTAGAGCCTGTATCATATATAAAATTTTCGGCAGCAACTGCATTTTGATTATGTTTATCTTTCCTAGCCAAGAGCATCCCAGTCTATGCCAGGAGTGTTGTTTGTTCTGGAATTCTTGTATCAGAGGTAAGTAATTTATTTTGTAAATGTCCCTCGTATTTCTGGTAAGTTTTACGCCTAAGTATTGGATGTATTCTTTTTTAACCTGAAACCGTGACATGGGGGAATTCCCCATTTCTCCCCTTGGGGCTTGGGCCCCCTGTAAGAGCATCAGCTGCGTCTTTGTTGGGTTAATTTTGTATCCCGATAGGTTTCCAAATTCATTTAATGCATTTATGAGCTCCGGCAGGGATGTTTGAATATTTTTTAATGTCAGGAGCATGTCATCGGCATACACCATTGTTTTATGTTCTTCTGTTCCGCTCATGACCCCCTTGATGTTTGGATTTTGATTAATTGCCATTATCAGTGGTTCTATCGCCAAATTGAAAAGCAATGGGGATAGAGGGCATCCCTGTCTGGTACCCCGGTCCAAGCTGAAAGTTGGGGTTAGTTCCCCGTTTATCAGTATTCTTGCTATCGGTTTCTTATATATGCATTTTACCCATCCAAGAAAAGCCCCTCCGAATCCCATATGCCTCAGCGTGCTCAGGAGGAATTCCTTTTCCAGTGAATCAAACGCTTTGTTAACATCCAGGGATAGCAACGCTGCCGGCTGTTTCTCTCTATTAATTTTGTAGATTAAATTTACCGCTCTTCTTATGTTGTCTACCCCCATCCTCCCTCCTATAAATCCCGTCTGGTTTGGGCTTATAATCTCACGGATGATGGTCTGTAGCCGATTTGCCAGAATTTTGGTGAAAATTTTGGCATCCGTGTTCAACAGTGATATGGGCCTGAAGTCCCCACATTCTTTCCCCTCTTTTCCTCCCTTGGGGCATAAAGTTATTGTGGCGGTGTAAAATGTGTCCGGTAGCTCCTTGTTTTCTTTAATCGCATTGAATACCTCTTTTAACAGTGGTATTATCTGTTCCATGTAGATTTGATAAAATTCTGGGATGAAGCCATCCGGCCCTGGTGTTTTATTTTTGGGAAGTTCCTTAATTACCTTTTTAATCTCCTCCGCTGTGATCTGTTCATTAAGCCAATTTCTTTGGACCTCTGTTATTTTAGGTAATTTCAGCTTATTCAAATATGTCTTGATTTCAGCTTGGTCCGGGTTTTCAGAGGTGTAGAGCTCCTTGTAAAATTGCACAATATGGTCTCTCATATCCACACCTGTTATGTATTCTCCCTTAGTTGGGTGTAGCAAATGGGGGATCTGTGTTCTTTTTTTTCTTTTTTTAACCATCCATGCTAAAATTCTATCTGACTTATTACTTTTAGTGTAGTAGTATTGGTTTGTATATCTTAATTTCTTTATGATTATTTCTGTTTCCTTAGTCTCAATCAGGCCCCTAATCTCTGCTCTTTCCTTTGCTCCCTTCTTTGTTGGGTTATTCTTCAATTTTTTATCTAACTGCTGGAGTCTTAAGTAAAGCTCATTTAACTCAGCTTTTTGGTTTTTTTTATTGTAGGCCTCCAACGCCATGTATTGCCCTCTCAGATAAGCTTTGGCTGTTTCCCAGACTAGTGTCTTGGAGACCTCCCCGTTATCATTTATACGAAGGAATTCTACTATTTCCTGTTTTATCTGTTCTTTGTTCAAAGCATTTAATAAAGTTGCTTTTTGTAAATACCAATTTCTTGGTGTGAGTTTCTTTTGTTGTCCTGTCTTTACTGTCAACATCACTGCACTGTGATCAGTGAATCCCGCCGTTTCAATCTCACATCTGTGGCTTTTTCCCCATTCCGTTTTATTCATAAAAAAGTAGTCTATACGTGTATACGATATGTGTCTATTTGAGTAGAAAGTGTATTCTCTGTCTTTCTGGTGTCGGAGCCTCCACACATCTACCAGTTGGGCCCTATCTATGTCCCTCCTAATCTTATTTTGTCCTTTCTTCAGCTTCCCTCCCCCTGACTTGTCCATTTGGGTGAGTGGGCTGTTCAGATCCCCCATCATAACCAGGGTACCCTGACTGTGGTGTTTCACCAGTTCTAGTATCTTGCATGTGAATTGTGTCTGCCCCGTGTTTGGGGCATAAAAGGTACAGAATGTGTAGTTTTCCCCTGCTAGCGTTCCCTGCACCAGCAGATACCTTCCCTCCGGGTCTTTCACTATACTGTTCCTCACAAAGCCTATTTTACTGTCAAATGCTAGTAGCACCCCTGCCTTTTTAGCCTTTGCGTTTGCAAAAATCATAGTATCATATCCCTTGTCTCGCATCCTGCCATTATCTTTGTTTATCAGGTGAGTTTCCTGCAATGCTGCGATCTGGATTTTGTGCCTCTTTAAGTATTGCCATGTCTTTTTCCTTTTTGTAGGACAATTCAATCCCTTTACATTTAATGTACACATTTTTAACTCAGCCATCTTTTCTATTATAACCCTGCCATTTGATCTTTACCTCTTGTTCTTTGTAGCCTCGTGTTATCATCCCCTTTTCCCTTCCCACTTCCCTTTCTCCCCCCTCCCTCTCTCTCCCTCCCCCCCCCCTCCCTTTCCCTGTACCTGTCTCCTTTTTTCCCCTGCAAGGGGGTTTAAAGGAGCCTTTGAGGGGTTTGCCATGGAGTCGCTTTGTTTCTGCCTGTCTCCCTGCCAAGCCCTCCCTTATGTCCAGTTACTCGGTGGGCCCTTAGGTCCAACATTCTGTCCCTTAACGCTGTGAGTTCTTTTATTCCTCTCTTTTCTTTCTTTCTTTCTTCTCTTTTTCTCCCTTTCTTTTAGTCTCATCCTCCCCTTCTGTTCCTGTCCTGTGTCTCTACTCCTCTTGTTCTCCATTCTCCTGACTATTCATCTCTGGCATTTTAAACTGCATGTATCTTTCCAGTGCCTGAATCTCGTGAAAGTTCCTTCTTCGCCCTTGGTGCATGAATGAGAAGATTGCAGGGTATCTCACTTGGGCTAACACTCCTTGTGCCCTGAATTTGTCCAGAAATGTAGACCACTTTCTCCTCCTTGCTATGGTGGCAGGGGCCAAGTCTGGTTGGATCATAACTCTGTGTCCCTCAAATTTCAACTCTTTATTTTTTCTGGCCTCCCATAGCACCTTTTCTTTGTCCTGGAATTTTAAACATCTGAATATCAGGGCCCTGGGGGGTTCTCCCTCTTTAGGTCGTGGTCTTAAAGTTCTGTGCGCTCTTTCTATTTCGATGTTGTGAATCTGCTCTGCTAGTGGGAAGACAGCTTTCAGTATTTTTTGAATCAGGGCTCTCCCTCCTTGTGCCTCTGTGGCTTCTGGGATCCCCTGTATTCTTAGATTGTTTCTCCTTCCTCTGTTCTCGAGGTCTTCTAATTTATGCTGTACTCCCCCCATAGCCTTTTCCATTGCCTGCAACTTTGCTTCCCATTTTCCTTCCATCTTCTCTCTCCTTCATCTTTGTTTCTAGTTCCCCCACTCGTGAGGAGACTCCATCAAATTTATTGTTTAAAGTTTCTACTGCACTGTTTACTTTTGTAATGCCCTCATTTAAAGTCTCCCACTGCCTCCTTGCATCCTCATGTTGTGTTCTGATTGCTTGGGTGAGGGATGTTAGCTGTAGGGACATTTCTGTCCGTTCCCCGCTCCTTTGTCTCGCCGCCATTTTGGGCCTGGTGTCTTTTTCTTCTCCTCCCCCACTGCTTTCTCTTTCTGTGGGTTTTTTTGCCATTTCGGCCTTGGCGAGGTCCCTTTTTTTTTCTATTCGGGAGGCTGGCAGGTTCTTCTTTATGTTCCTGCCCATTTATTTGTATTTTATTTCAGTTTTACCTTGATTTAGTCAGCGTTTTTGTTCCAGGCTGCAGGGAGCTCTCAGCAGACGCGTCTACTGTTCGCACATGCCCAGTGGTGCCCCTCTACCATCTTGCTTGTTAACACCCTCAAAACACCTTCTGTGCCTGCAGCGGGGGAGCCCGCCACCCAGTTTGAGAGCCAAGGATCTATATCTTCAAGGCAGTGCATAAGATTTCAGTGCATAAATTCACACAAGAAGCAATGGAACCACAGCAAGGAACTCCCATTGTACCGGCTGGTTTAAATGTTGTGTTAACTAGACCAGTGATTCTCAAATTTTTTAAACCACAACCCTCACTTCCTTTAGCCTGTGATCAAAACTGAGACCCCCTTCCCTCCCCACAAATGCATACATACACCCTGCTACCTCACCCCACCCTCCCACTGTTTCCCTGTTCTATCCCCCACCCTGCCCACTCCCCATTTGAGAACCACTGTCCTAGACTGCAGTAACTGGGATGAGTAAGTACTTGGCATGATGTTCTAAAACTATCAGAGAAACATCCCCAGCAATAGGAGGACATAAAAATACAGCCAGGCTTCTAATCCACAAAATGTTTTACTGGAAGTCCAGGCATCTTTCCAAAATTAATCTCATTTTATTTTTCTGATACCAGGACATGCACAGGGTAATGGGATTTAACCAAACTGTAATTGGGTATAATACCATTTTGTAAGTCCAAAAAGGGCATAATTACAATAATCAATATATTGTAAGGTGGAACGGAAGTGTGCATTAGAGCCACTACTGAAGTCTGATCCAGACAATTGGGGAGGATGGAGGGGGGGGGAATTTGCCAAGACCCCTCGGTGAGAGGGGGGTACTGGCATGTGGAGGATGGAGGTGGGGAAACTTGCCAAGGCCTCTCAGTGAGGGGGGGGTACTAGCTTGGGGAGGAAGGAGGGTGGGGTTCATGAAGTATGTGCATAGGGGATGGAGGGGGGGGTCTTACTGTAATAGTTAAGAAATGGGGGTGGTTGGGATGAGTTGGGGAGGATGGGAGGAGTCTCTCCCTGACGTGGGCAGGATTGGGTTGAGAGGGGGATGGAGTTTCCCTGCTTACCTCATTTACCAATCATCTTCTGGGGATGCTGGGCTCTCTGGCCACCCCCAAGGCCCGCTGGTCCTTTGACGGTTATCAGCTCCTGGGAGTGGGCATGGAAAATTCGGGGGCAAAGAGGGGGCTCTGGGAGGGGCTAAACAGGGCAGCTATGGAGCCAATTAGGGTCATGTTGGGCATGGAAAGGTATGGCAGGGGGGAGGGGGACAACAAAAGACCACCATCAGGAATATTTGGAGAGACACTTAGTGTCTGTTCCCATGTCCCCACTCCCTCCTGTCTCAGAATATTTGGGGGCTGAGGCCAGTGGGGCCCCTGATCCGATACTGATGCTGCTTAATGTGATGTCAGTGACAAATCAGCCATCTTTGATCTTATTCAAGATGAGGCTGCCAACCTCATGTGCGTTACAGAGACCTGGCTGGGCCTATATTGTCTTAGATGGTGCCAGCCCAGCCAGGTACTCAGTGCAGCATCAGTCTAGGATCAAAGGCCCGGGGGTTGGAGAGGTGGTGATCTGTAAGGACACCCTAGACTTTTGAAGGTATCTGGTGCCTAATTCATCCAGTTCTGAGTGTGTTTACCTTGTGTTAGTGTCAGGGACGGGGAACTAGGAAGAGATAAGTATGGACCTGGCACTATATGACAGGGTTTAACTCTGGGCTCTCGCACTCCTGCCCTAATGCTCCAGGGGCTGCTCTCACACGATAAGGGAAAACAACCCCTCAGGATCTTGTGTGGCTTTAATACTCCAAGCGGAGCAACAGCCAGATCATCATTGGGGGGGAGGTAGAATGCCCTGAGGCAGCCCCCGCACAACCACACCCTCTTTCGTGCCCTCAACCACCCAGTTACCTGCACATGCTCAAAAGGTAGGGAGAACAGTGGAGGATTGTAAGGGCTAGAAGGGAAGAATGCCTCAGGACACAGGGAAGGAAATAGCGCACACTCCAGATCAGAGGGGAGGGAAGGGCCTGACAAGAGGGGAAGCGTTAGTGCCCTAAGTCCCGTACCCCACGCCCCCACCACTGAACAACACACGCACTCACCATTCACACACTCATGCACGCAGTCCCAGTCGCTCCAATTCCACACTTCACGTCCAATAGTAAGCTGAAACCTCAGTAACACAAGCAGTAATATCCAAGCAGCAAGGCGGCCGGTCCCACAGTGAACTGATCTCTGGCAACACTGTGCCGGTCCCATGCCCTCTTAGCTGCTTGGCTCCGCCCCCTTTGATGCGCGGATGCGTGCAGAGCACCATGGCTCCACTGTGGGATCTGGCCCTTTTCCTCCTGGCTGTGGCTGAGCTGTTGATTGCTGTTGGGGCAATCCCACGGCCCCTGCCGGCATGGGGGATGGTTCCTGCGCCCGGGGTGATAGCTGCCGGGCGCTGCCCGCACCATGGCTACGATGCCAGTGGTAACATTCTCTGACAGTTAGAAGACAGTTCAGACGCTATAGCTGGTGCAGAACATGGCAGCCCTGCTTCGTTCACAAGGATGGGTCACCTTGAGCACATTACACCTGTGCTTTATAGTCTGCACTGCCTGCCTACAGGTTTCCAGGCACAATTCAAGGTGCTGTTTTTGACCTTTAAGCCCTAAACAGCCTGGGTCCCACATATCTGTGCATTGCACTGGCTGCCAACTGTCTTCCAGGGCCCCCGGGGTAGGCAGGCGGGGATTGGAGGGGGGAGGGGAACGTTAGGGGGGGTAGTTTTAATTAGTCTTATTGTTGGTTTTATGTATTTTATTGTTGTTTTAACTGTTGTGAGCTGCCCTGAGTTGCCGTGGGCATGAGGGGGCAGTCAATAAATAGAAAGAAAGAAAGAAAGAAAGAAAGAAAGAAAATAAAAAAATTCAAGGTGCTGGTGATGACCGTTAAAACCCTAAATGGCCTAGGTCCCATCTATCTGAGGTATCGCCTGACTCCCCGTGTCCTGTCGCAGCCTCTGCAATTGACTGGGGGCTCTAGAGGTGAGGTGTTCTTGGTTGCTGCCCCGGTATTATGAACTCCCTCCCCCCAGAGGTCTATCAAAGCTCGAACCTGAGCATATTCCAGAGGCCGTGTAAAACCTTTCTTTTTGGCAACGAGTTTGACAGGCAGGGATAGGAGTTGGAGTGGGTGAGTTTAGGAGTGATGGTGGGAGTTTTTAATGTAATTTAATGTGTTTTTAATATTGTAAGCCACACTGAGCCTTAGGGGAAGGTCGGGGTTTAAAAAATTTAATTAATTAATTAATTAATTAATTAATTAAATAAATTAAATAAAACCTCCACAGTTGAAATGAATGGAGGGAGGTTGATGGGCATCAGCTGTAATTAACTGACTACAGGGGAGAATAAAAGCCCTCCGCTCATTGAAGAGACTGGAAAACGTGACATGACTTGGCCAAGGAAGCTGGAAAGTGCTCCCTCTGGGTGAGGGAAAGAGCTTAACAGGGTAAGGATGCCACTTTTTGCAGTTTGACCCTGACTCTCAGTTTGACCTATGGGTGTCTCAGGGTCAAACCACAAGAGTCAACAACCCTATAACAGGGTAAACCTGGAACGAAAGATGCAAAATATCTACAGTGAAGAGAATTGGTTCGTTTTATTTTCCATTTTCATATGAAACTGCTTCCAGTTTGAGACTGGAGCTAGTCTGGGTGGAGGTGTGCAAGAACTGAGCAGGCGTGAGATGAGAGAGAAATAAAGCATTATTGACCCAGGAGTACGGGAAAGCTATGGCACAGACCCTGCCTGGGGGACTAACTTGGAGACAATTCCTTACATTCCCCATTGAGGGTGAAGCTGAAACATATCTGTCTTGGCAGTGATGGTGCTAAGTCTTGTCAGGATTAGAGCACCCAGAGTACTCAGTCATGCAGGGAATTAGCATGAAACAGTTATCCACCATAAGTGCTATCTATGCCAGGTATGCAATCCCTCTGGCCCCCTTAGCCTATCTAGCCCCAAGCTCAACCAGATAGCAGTCCACTGGCTGGCTACTCACACATCAGGATTTGGGTCAGCACCTGTTAGCCTCCTTTCAGTCAGGAGCACATATGTGTTCTCCTTCAGGTCCAGACAGCTTCTGCTTCCTCTTTTTATATCCCTCAGAGTGGGCCTAGCTTCGGCTCCACTCTGGACCTCTTAAAGGGCCAGTGGCCTGCAGGGACTCTGCCCTGTTACAATATCCACAGCTAACACTGTAGCCAATGATTTTGCATTTTTGATTGGGGTTTGATGAAGAGGATACCAACTGCTATTCAATTCCTGCTTCATTGCCCCCCCAAAAAATATCCATTTTGGTTATTTTGGTTTTTGTTTGTTATTTTCCCCCCGGCACTGTTAGAGCTACAGATAACTGTTGCATTGGGTGTGCGATGGCGCTAATAGTGCTGAAACAAAATAACCAAAGTACCAAAAACTGAAATATCCAAATATATGAATTTCATTTTGGTAGGGAATAATTATTTGGCTATTCGGTATGCTACCTGAAAATGCAAATTATATTTGTGAACATAGAAATGCCTGTTTGTTTCAGCTGTAATTAATGGGCAGATCCTGATACAGGAATAGGACCTTATTGCTCACAGTTTGACAAAGTACATTGACTTCCTGAGCAGACACAAACATAAGAAGATTCATTCATAACACAATCATCTGCACTGCCCACATCCTGAGACGTGATTTGTAATGTCAAGCAGAAAAGGCATTTGCCAAAATGTTATGAAGCACAGAATTTGTTCTCACGATGTTGGATGAGGAGGGAAGCTGCAACCCACTTATGAATCATGGGTTTATCGGGAAACTCTCAAGTTTAAAAGCAAAACAAAGAAGAAAAAAAACCAATACCAATCCCTGTGATACTAATCACAAGTGTCAAAATCTCAACGTCAATGTAGGTATGCCAGTTTACACCAGCTAAGATTCCAGGCTTTTAAGAACTGTTTTGTGTTTTGTCATTTACTTTTTTCAAGTTAGGATGCCTCTCTTATTGGACCAACATTTGTAGCATAGCCAGTAGAAATATGCTACATGCCTGAGGAAGGGCCTTGTGTGGCCTGAAAGCTTGCTTATTCCCACCACCAACCGTTGGTCCAATAAAAGATATCATTCGCCTGGATGCCCAAAGGGTGAGAGCCTTCACCCCGGATGACAGGTATCAGGCCATTTGGGAAAGGTGCTCTTTGGTCTAGGAGGGACCCATCCCAGTCTTACATTATATTTTCCAGTTTACTGGGGCTCATGGCACCTACAAAATTCACGACTTCCCTGGCCCGGTTGAGGTTCTGTCTGCCAGAGTGGTGGCTCAGCCCCTGGCTCTTCCAGGGCCTGAGAAATCTGGGACTGCAATTGGTCATGCCACAGGCAGTGCCACAGGCAGTCCTAGACAGCCTAAGTGGTGGACGGTCAAGGCCAATGTCACATTGGCAACATGTGCTGAGGAGTGCCATTTCAGCAGACACCATCCTGTCTGTGGACACTTCCATGCTCAGCTGTGGGGTGCCTTCTGGGGGCATCTCCATAAATGGGACTTGGTCTTCCCAGGACTCTTTTACACATAAACATTCTGGAACTAAAAGAGATTTGGCTGGCCTTGAGGGCCTTCAAACCACTGGTGCATGGACAACATGTGCCAATTTGCATGGACAACATGGTGGCCATGTTTTACCTGAACAGGAATGGAGGCTCATGTTTCTTCCTTCTGATGCAGGCAGCGCACAGCCTGTAGGAATGGTGTCTGCCCAGGGAGGTATTCCCAGTGGCCATGCATGTAGCTGACCTGGACAATTCAGAGGCAGAAGGCCGTAGCAGGTTCCAGGTATTGTCCCACAAATAAGTTCTGAAGCACTGTTTTTCAGGCATTAGTACTCAAGTGGAGCATGTCAGTGGCAGATCTCTGTGCCTCGGAGCACAATACAAAAGTGCCTTGGTTCTTCTCTAGAGCAAGGAAGGCAGAGGGATCACTGTGGGATGCCCTAATGGCTCCTTGGCCAACAGGCTTGCAATATGCCTTTCTGTCTATTCCCCTGATTTCCCAGATACACTGGAAGTTAGAGCGAGGGGTGGGGGATCTAATACTGGTGGCTCCAGACTGGCCAAAACAATACTGGTACCAGGAACTGGGGGAGTTCTCCCAGGGGTACGCGTGATCTTTACCAGAGGAACAGATCCAATAGCCCAGCAGAGGAATGGCTGTGGCATCCAAACCTGCCCTCTCTACACTTAACAGCTTGGAGGCTACACTGTTGACACAGGAGGAGCAGGATTTCTTGACGCCTGTGCAAAAGATCCTGCTAGCAAGCAGATGGTGCTTCACTAGGGCTTGCTATGCAGCCAAATGGAAGCAGTTTACAGCCTGGGTAGGAGTCAGGGGAATCTGGCCCATAGCAGCTTCTGTTCCAGACATCTTAGACTAAATGGTTCATTTATTGAAGGGAGAGGCAGTAGTCTCCTCCATAAAAGTCCATCTAGTAGCAATCAGTGCCTTCTGGGCCACAAGTGTGGTGGGGGGGGCCTCTCTTTACAAACCATGTAGTTACCTGTTTTCTTAAGGGGGCCATCGGGGAGTTTCCTCCAGCACAAGTTAATTTTCCAGGTTGGGACCTTAACATGGTCCTGTAGGCTCTGATGAGGGACACCTTTGAACCCATGGCCTCCATTGGACTTGCTCTCATTTAAGACAGCTTTTTGGTGGCAATCACATCAGGCAGGAGAGTGAGTGAGTTACAGGCCTTGTCCTGCAGAACATCACATATATCATCGACATTCCATAAAGAACAGATGGTCCTGAGAACTCATCTGGCCTTTCCTCCCCGAGGTCATCTCAGAATTTCACCTGGGACAGGTGATTTCCCTGCCTGCCTTTTTTCCTCCACTGCACTCCTCAAGGGAAAAGGAGGCTTTCTGTAAGTAGGATGTGAAAAGGGCTCTACTACATTACATCCATAGGACAGGGCCATTCCAGAAGATGGATGTCTTGTTTGTCTCATTTGGACCAGGCCACAGGGGGATTGGAGTGTCCAAACGGTCCATCTCCTGGTGGATCCAGGCATGTATAATGAAAAGCTATGAAGTGGCAGACTTTCAAGCTCCCAAGGATACAACTCAAAAAAGACTTGTTATAGGTAAGAAACTTAACATTCACAGCTTTTCTTCTCCTTTAAAATATTTCTCCTCTGCTTCCTGCCAGCAATCCAAACCCTTTGGATTTGACCTGATACTGGGCATAGACACTCCTGCCTTCCACACAACAGCTGTTCAGCAAGGAGCATGAGACTCCTTCCTGCAGTGCAGGAAGGGAAAGGAGTGCATCTGCCTTCCCCCTCCATCAGCTGTTTGGCAAGGATGCAGAAGCACTTCTTCCTCCACAAGCAGTGCAAAAGCTCCAGTTCACTGCACTGTGGATGAGGAAGAAGACATAACATTTTTTCTCCTGTAATAGGCCAGAAAGACCTTCTTCCTGTGAAATCCCCCAACCACACACCCACACCATTTATAGTAGTCAGTCTCTGACCAATTTAACATTTCCAGCAGTGCAGCCACAGCTGAGTTGTGAAACACGACAGGGGGATGGGAGATTTTTAATAAACCTTGAGTCTGTTTCTCTAAGGATGTGGATGTGAAATTAATTTCATTTTTATTAGTTACTAAAACAAATGAAGCCCCATTCATTTTAGTATCTAAACTTCCAAAAATGAATGAATAAGCAAACAACATGTTTGCTTTTGTTTTAGTTTAAAAATTAAATTTTAAAAAGAGAACTGTTCAAAAAGAGAGAGAGAGAGAGAGAGAGACCTGTGCATACATAAAATGACCACTGAGTCCGTTCTGTACATGCAAAACGGACCCTTTTCCAAAATGGCACTAGCAGCGTCGCCGCCATTTCAGAAAAGGGCAGCCAGTTGGGGCTGTTCTGCAGATGTGTGGCCCTTTTCCAAAATGGCACCAGCAGCATCACCTCCATTTTGGAAAAGGGTGCGCATGCGCAGAACAGCCACAACAGTCATTTGTACATACACAGTGATTTTTTTTTATCATCATTTTTTATTTTTTAACATTTTAAAAACAAAAAAACTCAATGAAAGCAAAAAGGGGTTTTACAAAAAAACCCAAATGGATGGGGTTTTAACCCAGAAAACTAAAAGAAAGAGGTAAATACTGCACACCCCTATGATTCTCCTGACTCTTACACCTAAATCAGGAGTGACTTTATTTGTAGTCTAGGGCAGAGGTTCCCAACTTTTGGGGGGACTCAGGCACACCTATGCTTCAGTAATGCTCTCACAACACACCCATGATTACCTGTCACTATATACCACATAGCTAGTCAGTTAAAGTGAGTATAACTCTGAAAACTAAGGGTGCCACCATAGTGTTTATTATTTATTTATTTTATTTATTGAAATTTATCCTGAGCCTTTAGGGAAGGGCAGGATATAAATGCAAATAAATAAATTAAATAAATAAATCCACCGCCCTTCCCACAAAGGTTCAGGGTGGTTTAGCCAGTAAAATAACCATAATAAATTCAAACTATAAACTCCCCGCCCCCCCCCCCACAACCCTACCCAGAAACCAAACCAACCCCTATCCCCACCCACCAAATGCTTTCTCAATTAAAAATGTTTTATGCTGCCTCCAGAAGATGCTTAGGCTTGGGTTCAAGCAAACCTCCTGGGGAAGGGAGTTCCACAAAACCAGGGCAGCAACCGAGAAGACCTGCCCATGGACAAGGGTAGCAGACGGAACCTGCCAGAGGGTGCTCTCAGATGACCAGAGGGGCCGCAATAGGACATGGTGGGAGAGGCAGCCTTTCAGATATATGGGAACCAGACTGATTAGGGCTTTAAAGGCCAAGAACAGCACCTTGAGCTGTGTTAAGTCATGAGTGGAAATGGGTGGGGCAAAGAATCTCTTCCACCCCCTTTTAGATTTGGCCTTGCCCCCTACAGAGAATTGTGATGTTAAAGCATTCCAAAGGAATGGAAGCTGGCAAAGCAGGCTGTGTATCTTGTGGATAAGATATCCTTAATCCACAATTAAGGATATTAAATATTCTTAATCCACAACTACAACCGGAATCCACGTACCCATACACCTGTTGTTATTCTACACCCAAACCCCTATTACCATGTCCCTGAGCTCCATAGCTGCTCTGAAGCAGCCAAAGTTAAAACAAGTACATATGTGGGACAGTACAACATTTAAATGCCTAAATGACATGAATGTTAAGGCGAAGGCCGCTGGTTAATAAATAAGTCACTAAAATATGCAGTTAGTATATCCGGGCTAAATGTTTTGTTCTTGGGGCCTAAATGTTTTGTTCTTTGTGCACAACTGAAGACGAGAGCCTTAATCATCCATTTCTTTGCTTTTTGGATTATAGTTGATTTCTTCTAATTTGTTTAATTGGTGGTTGTTTGTCATTTAAGGTTTTTCTTTTTCTTGAATGGTTTTGTTTTGAAAATTTGTGTGAGCCTTAACTATTTTCTAAAACTGGAGGTTTCTGGATGGTAAATTATTAATAAAGTGTGAGCAATGACCTTGGCACCAAACACATTAATTAGAGATGGGTCCTTGCCCGAGAGGGCTTACAATCTAGGCTACCTTAGCTTTCCCATATGGTCCTGCAGATGTATAATTTAACCTCTTCTGCAGGAGATTTCATGATCTTTTGGTGGCTTTGGTTTATCACCACTGCTGTTCCTGTAAAAAACACATACACAAAAAAAGCAAGACAAACCACAATCCACAAACTGCTGACTCCATGGACTTCAGTGAGATTCCTCCAGAATATGTAGTTTGTGGATTGCAGGAAAGTAAATGCATTTCTTACCTGTAGGAATTTCCAATCTCCAGGACAAATGGTAGTTGCGGTGTTTGAGGACAAGGTGTTAAAATCTGCAATAGAAAATTTATTTACAGCTTTTTCCCCATAATACTGATATTGAAAAAACTGGTGTTTGCCTAAAACTTAAGCACATTTATTCCAGAGAATGAAGCACTTTTTAAATCTGGCCTGTCCTTTCAGACTGTGTGGTTTCACTAAACAGCTCATGAAAATATTAAATGGCAAAACGTTTCCGCCTTGACGTGCCACACAAGCACGGTACAAAAGCTGCAAGATATCTCCAGCTTGTCGAGCCTGTCAGCAGGTCAGCACTGTAACTGAAGTTTATTAACAGGGCTGACAAGGTCAAGCTGCACTGTCAGAGCTGGCAGCACAGCACAAGGATTCTAATTCAAAAACTCTTAATATTAACAACAATCCTTGCTTCTTGTGTTTATTTGTAAGTTTGATTGAGGGCGCTGTAAATCTATAAATGAGCAATCCAGGGGCTTAGGTTAGATTCTGAAGGTCAGAATCACATAAGAATGGATTTAGGAGGCTGTGCACATCCTTCTGTTTTCCTCTCTTACAAATATAGAAAGATTGGTTTTCAGTTTAACAGAGCTCTTCCTCAGGTAGGAATGAAGATCCTAAATACTACTGAAGGGCTAAGTTTCAGCTCTAACCTTCTTCATTCCTGCCTGAGGAATAGATTTGTGTAGCTTGGAAGCCTGCACACTCTCCCTGACAGCAGCTGATCCGCTAAAAGATATTCCAACATTTAAAACTCAAGGTTTAAAATTCATAGTTAAGACGAATTAATCGTTCGTAATATTTTCACATTTCCTCAATCTAATAATATCACCGTACCTTAAATCCTATACTTTCAACTTATTACTTTCCCATGTCAGATCACTATTTTCACCCTCTCTATATCCTTCCACCCTCAAAATTATCACCCCCTCATCTTTAAAGAACATGACAATTCTGTCATAACAACGCATATTACATTGCTTCACACACTCTAAAATTAAAGAAATTAATTACTTATGGTTCACATGCCTTAATGAGTTCATCTATACATAGCACTCTAGTATTAACGTTTAAATTTCAGATACAGAGCAAAAAACATCAACACGTTGATTAACTCATGAATCCTCCCCCACGGAGCTGGCTCCACTCTAGTGGATCCAGCAGCCTGGCGGACATTTAAACCAGCTTCCCTTCCCCATTGCACCCTGGCTGGGATGCGCTGGGGAAGGGAAGTGGTGACCGTGGTTGAATCCTCCCACACACAGTGGATCCACTCTAGTGGATCCAGCTGCCTGGGGGACATTTAAACCAGCTTCCCTGCCCCAGTGCATTCCAATTCACCTCACCTCCAACTCGTCCTCCTCCTGACCTCTTCTGCCCCCCTCGCTCTCCTCTACCCACCTGGCCCCAGCTCACCTGCCCCCCCCCGCACTCCCCTCCTGTTCAACTGGTACTGCCAGACAAATTACCCCCTTCGCCCTCCACTCCAAACTGTCCCCCTCCCCCTACTACCCTGCCACCCCCACCAGTCATATTTACTCCCTGTCCCAGCTAACCTGACCCCCTCACTAGCCATACTTACCCCCACCCCAGCTACCTTTACCCCCAACCCAGATATACCTACCCCCACCCCAGATATACCTACCCCTGCCCCAGATACCATGCCCCCGAACTTGAGTCATCCTCCCACATAACATCACTCTGATGGCTGTATTACTTTTGACTTTGTTTTTCTTACTTTGCTAATATACTTTATAATCTCTCAGCAATCCTTCACACTGAAGATATTTATACAACGTTGTATATACTACGCTAAGAGAGCTACAATAGGCAGGCACTGTTGGAAATGCAAGGACTGTGAGATCATTGCATCCATTTGCCCAATGCAGAGTTTACAGACGAGTGTGAGTAGCTAATCATCAATAAGCAGACAGGAAGCATACTTAAGCTTAAGTAGCTTTATTAGGAAATACATGTAGGATAGGAAAGACCTACATCTATGCTAAGTCTAGGTGTGTTCAAGAGGGAGGAAGGAAGCTCTCTGAGACACAAAGAGATGAGAAATCTCCTGGGGGAGGAGATTGACCAATCAGGTCCTGACAGGAGTAGGACAGATAGGATGGGGGAAGGGTTCCCTGATCTGTCTGTCTACTCCTGCTGTTTCTAGCAAACAAACAGGATGAGGTGCTTAGGGGGGATGCAACCAAAGGAATGTATTTCCAACACCCCTTCTCATCGTCCCGTGCACCGAATCATTTATGTGCACTGCTGACAATTCCCAATGCTTCTCGTAGCCTCTGGAAATTGTCTCTGGGTAGCGGTTTGGTCAGCACATCCGCTATCATTTCCTCTGTAGGACAATAAATCAGTTCAACAAGTCCTTTTTCTTGCGCTTCTCTCACATAGTGACGCTTGGTGTTGATGTGCTTCGACCTTGGCTTTATCTTTTCCATTTTCGTAAGCTGAATGCAGCTTTGATTGTCCTCATACATCTCAGTTGGCTTTGGTTCGTCTATTCCAAAGTCCTTTAGTAGTCTGTGTAGCCATACTACCTCTTGACATGCTTGAGTGGCTGAAATAAATTCTGCTTCTGTGGATGAAAGGGCAATTAATGACTGCTTCTGGCTAGTCCAACTGATTGCTCCGCCTCCATACAGAAATACATTTCCACTCACAGATTTGCAGTCAGTCTTGTCTCCGGCCCAGTCCGCATCCATATAGCCCATCAATCTGGGGTTCTCGCTTGCTGGTAGTTTTAAGTTTAAATGCATTGTGCCCTTCAGGTACCGTGCTATTCTCTTGACTGCTATCCAGTCCCTTTGGGTTGGTGCACTTACTTTTCTGCTTAGTATTCCTACAGCAGCGGCAATGTCTGGCCTTGTGACGGTGGCTACATACAACATTTTGCCAATTGCAGTTCTGTACTGGTTGTCCTGTGGTAGGGGCTTGTCGTTGCCTTCCTGGCTTAGGAAATTTGTTTCCATAGGTGTCCCCACTTCATTAGCCTCTGTCATGCCTAGGCATTCTAAAATGTCCTTTATCTTTTGTTTTTGATTGAGAAGGAAACTTCCATCTTTTTCTCGTTCTATTTGTATTCCAAGATAGTAAGTGATACCTCCCAAGTCTTTCACCTCTATTTCTTTGTTCAGATTCCTGACGATTTCATCACAATCTCGTTTGTTTTCATGGCATACAATCAGATCATCCACATAAGTTAGAATGTATGTCCTCCTTTTATTTCTGAACCTTGAGTATAGGCAGGGGTCAGCTTCTCCCTGTATGAACCCCTCCTTAAGGAGCAATTGATTCAATTTTTCGTTCCAGGCTTTCGCTGCTTGCTTTAAACCATAGATACTCTTTTGAAGTTTGCACACAAGTTCCTCCTTCCCAGGTTCTTTAAATCCCGGCGGCTGCTGCATGTAGATATCCTCTTTGATATCACCATGTAGGAATGCAGTCTTCACGTCTAAGTGCTGCACTTCCATTTTTCTTGCAGCTGCTATGCTGAGGAGTGTTCTTATTGTGGTGTGCCTTACTACTGGAGCAAAGGTTTCGTCGTAGTCTTCGCCGTATTTTTGGGAATATCCCTTGGCCACTAATCTCGCTTTGTGGCGCGTGATTTCCCCTTCTGCATTATGCTTGGTCTTGAAGACCCATTTGCATCCAATGGCCTTTTTGTTTTCAGGTAGCTTTGTGAGTGTCCATGTTTTATTTTCATTAAGAGACTCAATTTCTTCCTTGGCAGCATCTCTCCATTTGCGCGCCTCACTGGTTTGCATTTTTTGAATGTCTTGCCATGTTGAGGGCTCCTGTGGTTCCTCCACTTTTGCCGCGTAGGAGAATCTCGCTGCTGGCACTCCTTTGTTGTGTCTTTCAGAACGTCTCACTTCTGGTTCTGGTTCTGCTTCAGTTTCAGTATCAGCATCAGTGTTAGTGTCAGTGCCCCCTTCTGGTTCAGGTTGATTGAACATGGTCAAATCAAATGAAACTTCAGCTTCCTCTTTTATCTGCAGTTCTGCAGTCTTTTTCTGTCTTGATGAACTTGGCCTCATTAGGTCTGGCATTTGATCAGTGCTTCCCTTTTCATTTTCATCAAAATAGACCACACTGCTTATCTTCACATTTCCAGTGTCAGTGTCCATTACTCTGTATCCCTTGCATCCTTGTGCATAGCCAACAAGTATCCCTTCTTCACATCTGGTGTTAAGTTTGGTCCTTTTGGCCTTTGGGATATAAGCATAGGCTTTAGAGCCAAACACTCTAATGTGCCCCACACTGGGCTTGTTCCCATGCCATAGTTCATAAGGTGTTGCTTTTGCACCTTTGGTTGGGAGCCTGTTCTGCAGGTATGTGGCAGTCATTACTGCTTCCCCCCAGTATTTGTTTGGCAGATTCGCATCCAAAAGCATACATCTCGCCATCTCTATGAGAGAGCGATTTTTTCTTTCTGCTACTCCATTTTGTTCTGGTGTATGCGGGATGGTTGTCTGGTGTTCAATTCCTTTTTGCTTCAAAAATTCTTTCATCTGTTTTGAAACATATTCACCTCCATTATCTGACCTTAGGATCTGAGGTGATCTTCCAAACTTATTGCTGGCTCTTGCAACATATTCCTTAAATTTCTCCAGCACCTGACTTTTCTCTTTAATCAAGTAAGTGAACGTGAACTTGGAAAAATCATCTATGAAAGTCAATGCATACTGGTTTCCTGCAATTGTTTTTGTCTTCATAGGACCACAGATATCACTATGAATGAGCTGTAGGGGGTGCTGTGTGGCTTCCTCCTTGCTCTGATGAAAGGAGGGCCTAGTTCCCTTTCCTTTTACACAGCAAACACATCTCTCATCTTTAGTTGCACATGAGTTCATTTTAAAATGTTTAACTAGGTCTGGAAGTGCATGCAACACATCTGCATTTCTATGGCCCATCCTTCTGTGCCATTTGCTTTCACAGTTCTTATGTCTGCAATCTTTTGCAGCATTTGCATACTGATCCTGTTGCAAGCAATCTACCTTGAATAGGCCATTTGAATCCAGCATTCCTCGCATAAAAAGCTCCTTTTCCTTTGAAATTCTGCAATATTTCCCTTCAAAATGCACTGCAAAACCTTTCTGTACAGCATACTTGACACTTATAAAATTATGATCCAATTCTGGGACATATAGAGCTTCTTCAATGGTAACTTTCATTTCCTCACCGTTTCCCAGATGACATATGAGTTTAGCCCTGCCTCTTCCTTGACAATAAACTTTCTCTCCATTAGCCAATCTTATAGGAGTTCTATAAGTCCTATCCAGATCAATAAATCTGTCTTTGTCCTTTATAAGATTTTTAGTTGCTCCAGAATCAACAAAGAAATCATGTGAAGCAGTCTCACATTCTATTCCTTCCACATTTTTAAGTTGAGATGCTTTTTCCTCAACCAGGCTGAAAGCCCTATCATGGCTCCCTTTGTTCTTTGCAGAGAAGCTGGGAACTTCTTGCTTGGTGCATTGATATGCGAGATGCATGGTTTCCCCGCAATTGAAGCAACACTTAACTCTTGCAGATCCTTTTGAATTTGCAAAAGGCTTCTTGTTCTCAGCTGCCTTGCAGGCAAGCTGTGAGGAAAAGTTTGGCTGTTCATTAGTTTGAGCCATATTAAATTCCTCAAGTTTCTGAATAACAACATCCAAAGATAGGTTATCCTGCATTTCTATTATCTGACAGACTGTTTGAAAAGTTGTTGGTGGTAAAGAGTTCAGCAGAAATGCCACTATCAATTCATCTGGTAAATTCAGCTTTTGATTTTCCAGTCTCCTGACTAGTTCAAGCAGGCCATTAACATGAGCTGAAAAATCTTCACTCTCATCCATTCTCATATTACAAAGTCTTTTAAGCATTTGTATCTTTGATATATTTGACTTCCCTTGATACAGTCTCTGTAAAATTTCCCACATATCTTTTGCAGTTAACTTGTCATGTATGTACACATGTAAACGCTGACTCACCGACATTGAGATGATTGCCATAGCTTTGTCATTTTTCTCATCCCAGAGTTCTTGTGCTGCCCCTGCATCTGTAGGTCTGTTGGACTCCAGCATTTTCCTTAGGCCTTGTCCTCCCAGTGCCATCCTTGCATTATGACTCCAAGCTTCATAGTTTGTTGCTCCAGTGAGCCTCTCTGGAATGGAGACCTTCAGCATAGAATCCATGGTCACAGAGACTAAAATCTTTCTTTTCTTTTCTGCCTTTAAGATTAATGCTAGCACTCAATTTTACTCACTCTGCGCTACCTTTTGGGTGTCTGGGCCCATAACCCTGTTGGAAATGCAAGGACTGTGAGGTCATTGCATCCATTTGCCCAATGCAGAGTTTACAGAGGAGTGTAAGTAATCATCAATAAGCAGGCAGGAAGCATACTTAAGCTTAAGTAGCTTTATTAGGAAATCCATGTAGGATAGGAAAGACCTACATCTATGCTAAGTCCTAAGACTAAGTGTGTTCAAGAGGGAGGAAGGAAGCTCTTTGAGACACAAAGAGATGAAAAATCTCCTGGGGGAAGAGATTGACCAATCAGGTCCTGACAGGAGTAGGACAGATAGGATGGGGGAAAGGTTCCCTGATCTGTCTGTCTACTCCTGCTGTTTCTAGCAAATAAACAGGATGAGGTGCTTAGGAGGGATGCAACCAAAGGAATGTATTTCCAACATGCACAACTTAACGATTTCTTCTATTCCCTTCAACATGTCATTTTTTCAACAAGAACTTTTTATTAAAAGTACCATTCTCTACACAAAACTACCAGTGATTCCCTCACCCAGAACTTTAGCAGTCTATAACATTTACTTTTTGTTAAGATCCCTAACTAAAGAATAATTGCCTGCAAAAGATTCATGTTTTATATACAGTGCTAGGAGAGCTACAATACGCATGTGCAACTTAATGATTTCTTCTATTCTCTTTAACTTGTCATTTTTTGATGAGAACTTTTTATTAAAAGCACCATTCTCTACACAAAACTATCAGTGATTCCTTCACCTGAACTTTAACTGTCTATAACATTTACTTTTTGTTAAGATCTCTAATTAAAGAATAATTGCCTGCAAAAGATTTTAGTTGCAACCCCAAAAGTGAAGTGACTCAAAACTCCCATGTTAAAGATATGTGGGGATTGAATGGAAATATCTTCTTGCCTTAACTAACAGAGGCACAATCACAGCTCTATAATCATCTTAACCACTTTGCCTCTTGTCTCTCTCTATTTTGGAACCAACACGGCAACCACATTCTCAACAACATGAATGTAATGAAAAACACAGATGGCCAGGCTACACGATCATATTAGTCTCCTCTGGCCTTATGAACTGTGAGGAATCAAAGTTAACCTACAGAGAGTCAGTGCCAGGGGCGGCTGGTGGGTTTTGATGTTGGAGGGGCACTGGGGCAGTAAGGCCGGCGGGCCTAGGGGCAGAGCCAGGGGGACAGTAGGCCAGTGGCATGGCATAACCCAGCAGCAAGGAGTTCCCAGGGTTAACATCAGATGGAAGAAAACACAGTCTACATGCACATCAAGCTTAAAATAAATAATTTATAAACCCAAAACACAGGGACCCATCCTTATAAAGCACCCCAGTCACAGACTGAGTCCAATTTTACCACACACATCCCATTTCCAGCATTTTGAACACAACTGAAATCGCATGACTTGCAGTGACACCTCTCTCAGGATTGCCAAACCTCAATTTTACCACACGCAGTCCCCCCTGCACTAACCCACTAGCCCCCACTCCCTTCCCAGGGTACCCAGGAGCCCTGGCTCCCAGCGCCCCCCCCC
>QEPC01001921.1:1437627-1476174 GCA_003113815.1 Sphenodon punctatus | reverse complement strand
CTCCCCCCACCCCCACCCCTGGCCCCGCAATTTACTTACCCACCCTGGTGGGGTCGGGTCCTGACCTCTCATTCTCAGCACCACCACCTGCATCCAGGGGGGACTTGGGGAGGCTCTTAGCCTCCCTGAGTCCCTTCCTCCCTCCCTGATGGAATCCATCAGGGAGGGAAGAAGGGATTTGGGGAGGCTAAGAGCTGCACGCACGTCAGCAGCTTCCAGACCCCTGCACAGGCTGGGATCCAGCCTGTGCAGGGGGATGGGAGCTGCTGATGCACGCGCAGCTCTTAGTTAATACCGGGGGTGCCTCTATTGGGCATCCCCGTATGAACTTTCCCCCTGCCCAGCTCCTGCAATGCAAGAGTGCCCCCTGCAGCACTCTTTCATTGCAGGGTCCCTTTATGCGGAATAGACGGCTCTTCTAGTTGCCCACTCCGCATAAAGGGAGAACACCTCCCTTTTGACCCTGAAGGCTTCTTTAGGAAGCCTTCAGGGGGGTGAGGGTGAGTCACTGGTTGTGTGCGCGCGCACACACACAACCAATGAGAATGTGTGGAGCCACCTTGAAGAACCTTGTTTAGCGAGGCAGAAACCTTCAGAAGGTCTCTGCCTCTCTAAACAAGGTTCTTCGAGGTGGCTCTGCACATTCAGCGCGATGCTGACACGGCCGTTTTTTTGGTGCTTTTTTCTTTTTTTTAAGCTGCCATCAGCCGGTGGGGGAGTCCTGGGGGGCCAGGAGGGGCATTGCTCCTGAGGGCCCACTGCCACTGGTCAGTGCAGTACTGCTATGAATGCCTGTCAACTATATGGAAGGGTTCTGTTTGCTATGGGTTCCAGATACAAGTCTAAGGCCACTTTTACACGAAGCACTTAGAAGCGCCTCTGGAGCCTCATATTCAAAAGGAAAGCCGTGCGGGGAATATTTACATGCTCCCCGTGCTACTGGAAGTGATGTGCTGCCTGTTCCCTTCAGCAGTGGCAGCTGCAGACATGGGGCTTCCAAAGAGGTGCGTTCTATAGACCTGAAAGTTGAGGTCTATAGAACGTACCTCTTTGAAAGCCCCTTGTCCAATTCCTGGATCTGGCCGCTGGATTCAGGTTCTACTCCCCAGCACTGAAGGACTGAGCTCATGGGAAGGGAGCAGAGAGGAAAGTATATGCAAGGATAAGGGATGGTTCCATGGCAGAGACCTATGATCTTGGCCCTCCTTTTCCTGAGCACACCCCTCAAGCACCCCCACACCTAACTTCTGTGTGACCTTTGGAGCTTGTACTAATTTTCAAAATGGCCCCTGTGAGGAAAAAGGTTCCCCATTTATGGTCTAAGTGGATGCAATCATGATACAGAAAAATAATCTTTAACCAGCCATAAAGACAACACAGAGGCACTCTTTTAGGGGAAATCAAAAGTTAATTTTCCCGTCAGGGTGATAAGAATTCACTTGCCAATTAGGCTGACTTTCCTCCACATTCAGTAATTAAACTGCTTTCTTTAAAAGGCAAAATATTTACAGGCAGATTAATGTTTCTCACAGCTTAATGGATGGGAAGGAGTGTTGCTATACTCACCCAAGCTGATTTACAGCGGCAGCAGGCAGCTTAGAGGCCAAAGATCCCAGAGTCACTAGCAGCCATTTGGAGGAACACTTCAAGGTGGAAAATATGTGACCAATGACATTTTTAGCCTCGGGAGATTTTGGTGGGAGGGAATCTGCAAGGAGGGGATTCGCTGGCCCTACCAGTCCTCCTCCTAGCAGACTTTGGTTTCTGCTGCTCCTCAGTGCTTTACTGGAACCAGTGATGCTGCTGGGGAAGCATGAGGCCTATCAAAAGAGACTGTGCTCCAGACAGAAGTATCCAGGGATGGGGAGTGTAAGGCAAAATCTCACTGACCCCTCTGCTATGGCAGCTCTACTAGGCTCCTGACATGTCCAAATTTCCTGCCCCGAGCATGGGGGCACTGTTTCAGGAACAGGAGGGACTTTGGGGTCACATGTTCTACCTCCTCAGAATAGTTCAGTTCAGTTTATTAATGGGCACTGGCTTTCGCCCTCACCCGGTCCTCAGAATAGTGCCGCATATCTCAAACAATCAACTATTTTGGTGGATTAATTTCTTGCAGAGTAATTCCCTGATCCTGAAAACACTTTTGTTCTTGCAGTTCCATTAGAGTCAATGCAATGCATGCACTGAAGTGTTTGTAGAATGTACTAAACACTATTAATCACAAAAGCAAAAACTGGTCATTAGAAACTAGCTATATTTACAAAATCGAGATTTGATTATTTATTCATTTATTTACACTTGCACTCCTCCCTTCCCATACGACTCAGGCTGCTGGAAGTGACATGCTCCCTGTTGTCGGCAGCGGCAGTGCTCTAACAGGGGTTTGGAGGGAGAGCAGGGCAGAGAGGTAGGGGGGAACAAGGTTGTGAAAGGCTTTGTAGGTGAAGACGAGGAGCTGGTGCAGAATATGCTCAGGAAGGAGGAACCAATGGAGAGAGGAGATAGGAGGCTGCACATGGTCAAAGCAAGGCTAGGTGGATGATCCTGGCAGCAGAGTTTTGAACAGAGATGAGGGAAGAAAGGTGAGAGTGGGGAAGGCCAGCAAGGAGGTGGTTACAATAATCAAGGCGTGAGATGACGAGGGCATGGATGAGAGTTTTGGCAGAGACAGACAGACAGAAAAGGGCAGATCTTAGAAATGTTGTGGAGGGAGAAGCGGCAGGATTTGGCCATGGAGTCAATGTAGGGTTTGAAGGTAAGGTGCAAGTCAAAGATGAAGCCCAAGCTACGGGCTTGGGGGACAGGGAGGATGAAGACCCCTGTCAATGGCAATTGCCAGGGAAGAGGGAGAGGAAGGATTGGGAGGGAAGATAAGGAGTTCAGTTTTCACCATGTTCAGTTTGAGTTGGCATTGAGACATCCAGGCGGAGATATCAGAGAGACAGTTGGTGAGACGAGCTTGAACAGAGGGGGAGAGGGAAGGAGTGGAGAGATAGAGCTGAGTGTCGTCAGAATATAGGTGGTATTGGAAACGGTGGAAGGCAATGAGTTTTCCTAGGGAATGGGTGTAGATAGAGAAGAGGAGAGGGCCAAAGACAGAGCCTTGGGGAACCCTGACTGAGAGGGGTAGGGAGGAGGAGTGGGAGGAGTTAGGAAGAGATACATTGAAGAGTGGTCAGAAAGGTAGGAGGAGAACCAGTTGAGGACAGAGTTCCAGAATCCCAGAGAGTGAAGTGATTCAAGCAGGAGGGAGTGGTCAACAGTGTCGAAGGCAGCAGAGAGATCAAGGAGGACAAGAATAGAGTAAAAGTTGTTGGATTTAGCCACAAGAAGATCATTGGTGATCTTAGCCAGAGCAGTTTCAGTGGAGCGAAGGGGGCGGAAGCCAGATTGGAGGAGGTCAAGGGTTAAGATGGAGAGGGTTAAGATGGAGAGGTTGATGATGTGCAGGAGGGGAGGGATGATGGTGGAAGCAATGGAGGTCAGGAGGCGGGAAGGAATGGGGTCCAGGGGGCAAGTGGAGGGGTTGGAGGAGGAGAGCAGGGAGGAGATTTCCTCAAGGGAGGTAGAAGGGAAGGAGGACAGGAGAGAGGTGGGGGGAGGGGGAGAGAACTTGGAAGCAATATCCAGGTGGATATTGTCAGTTTTAGAGGTGAAAAACAGAGAAAGATCCTGAGCGGAGAGAGAAGAAGGAGGAGGACAGGGGGGTTTAAGAAGGGAGTCAAAGGTGGAAAAGAGGTGGCAAGGGTCCCGGGAGCAGGACTCAATGCGGGAGGCATAGTACTGCTGTCTAGTGAGGGAGATAGCAGAGTTGAGCGATGAGAGGCAGTATTTGAAGTGGAGGAAGTCAGCACAGTAGTGGGATTTGCGCCAGAGGCGTTCAGCAGCCCGGGTGCAGGAGCGGAGATGACGAATGATGGGGGTGAGCCAAGGGTGAGGGTTATGGGAGCAAGCCGGGCGGGAGGAGAGGGGGGCAAGGGAGTTGAGGTTGGAGGCGAGAGAGGAGTTGAAGGTGGAGATGGCAGAATCGGGGGAGGAGGAGGGGAAGACTGAGGGGAGAAGAGGAGAGAGGGAGGAGGCAAAGTCCTGGGGCACGATGACCTGCAGATCGTGGAAGGGGCGGGGAGATGGGGAAGAGGAAGGGGAGCAGTGGGAGAGGTTGAAGGAGGCAAGGAATGGTCAGATATGGGAAGGGTCTTGAAGGAGAGATTGGAGACAGAACAGTTCCTAGAGAACACGAGATCAAGAGAGTGACCATCAGTGTGGGTGGAGGAGTTAGTCCAGAGGTGGGGATTAAAGGAGGAGGCTAAGGACAGGAAGAGGGCGATGCAAGGCTGAGAGGGTGCATCAACATTAATACTGAAGTCGCCAAGGATGAGTGTGGGGATGTCATCAGAGAGGAATAAGGTGAGTCAGGACTCGAACTCGGAGAGAAAGGAGGAGAGGGAGCCGGGAGGGTGGTAGATAACCGCAACACGGAGGTGGAGAGGGGAGCAGAGGCATACGGAGTGAGCCTCAAAGGAGGGGAAGGAGGGAGAGGGGGGGAGAGGGGAGGTGTTGAAACTGTCAGGAAGAGGCAAGGAGGAGGCCTACACCACCACCCCAGCCTTCGCTCCGGGGCTGAAGGAGAGACCTCCGTAGGAGAGGGTGGCAGGGGTGACAGAGTCAGTGTGGGAGATCCAGGTTTCAGTAAGGGTGAGAAGGTGAAGGGAGTGAGAAAAGAAAAGATCATTAATATAGGGAGCTTTATTAGTGGAGGAGCGACAGTTCCAGAGGGAACAGGAGAATGAGAAATGATCAGGGGAGAGACAGGGAATGGGGATAAAATTAGGGGAAAAACAGATGAGAAAGGAAGGAGAGATGCAGGAAAAACACAGGGGTAGCTATAAGGGCCATGAGTCTGGGCCTACCCTCCCTGGGGCAACTGTGTCCCTTGCCTCTGGGAGGAGGGGCAGGGGGCCCCATTCCAACCTAGCTAGCTATGTGCCTGAGGAGAAATGGGGGGAGAAGTCATTACCTATGTCACATCCCACCTGGTTGGTGTGGGAGTTAGTTGTTCTAGTCAGGAAAGGGTTCATTTTCCTACTCCTCTTTGAATTAGGGTTCATAAAGATTGTGTGGGGGGCAGCAGAGGGGATGGGCTGCTCCTGGTTATGAGAAAGCAGGAACTTCTTCAGCCTCCCAAGGAAATGGCAGGGGAATGAGCACAGCAGATGCTGGCTTTTGGCAGCTAGAGTGAAGGGCAAGGTTAGAGACTGTCGGGAGGACAATAGCAATGCCACTCTTTATGGCTTGCCATCCCTGAACTAGCTTTTTTATTAGATCATCAGCTCATTTGTACCGGAGAATAAGAAGCAAATGCCGGTTCTTGTAGCTCCTGTAAGTGCCAGGCTGCAGAGCTGTAGCAGCCAAGTGGAAGCACTCTGAGAAACATTGTCTACACAGCGCAGCTGCAAGCAGAACAAGGGGTGCAGGGGAGACCTACGGAGGAGCATGTGCAAAGGGGCAAAATGCTTTCCCACCGCACAGGTATTAGCAGCCACAATGGAAGCAGGACCATGGGAACTTCCCTTGGGTTGTGGGGTCCCACAAGACTTACTAACTAGCCCCACAGTTTACAGTTCCTGGGAGCTGTAAGGAGTTTGGGAAGAAGGAGGGTTATGTCCTGCTTCTGGATGGATGCACTGAGGAGAAGAGGTTCTCTTTACCCTCTAAGACATAAGATGTCGTTAGACGGATACAGGGATGCTCAACCCCAGAACAAGTTGGGGGATGCACCCCTGCATCTGCACTCTTGCCGCTTCATCTAGGTCCATTTTTAATGGACCCAATAACTGCTGTGGCCAACAGTCCACCTGCACAGTGCCCCCGTCCCCCACACCATAGAACTGTGGGCAAATCGGTGGCTGCTGTAGGCTGCTCTGCTCTGCTCTCTTTGGTGTTGCCTGGGGCAACCCCCAGTCAGGAGCAGAGCTGCAGTAGCCATCTACTGAGTAGACAAATGGTTGCTCCTCCTGCAGCCAGTTCCCCGGGCTTGGGCAGCCGTTCCGCTGGTGGTGCTCTGAGATGTTCCCCAAAGTACTGCTAGTGGGACTGGAACAGAGCAGGTAGCACTTGCTCAGCTTCTGCTCTGCCTCTACATCTGGCAGCCTGCCTTTACACAGAAGGGCCACCCGGGTGTGAAGTGGAGCAGAGCCATGGGTGGCATCCATGTAAAGGCCCTCACAGAAGGTTGTGATGAAAGCTAGGCACAATGGCTCCCATCAGGCATAGGATGTAATTATTATAGTGGGGTGTATAGGGGCTGTCCCCCACAAGTTTCCTCCCTCCATAGTTCCAGAATCATTGGGGGGGGGACTTATGTGAGTCAAGGGGATCCAATGTCCTTCACAAATTTTAGCCTGTTACGTCACAGTCATCAAGTTTGGCCCACTTCAGACACACTATCTACCCGAGTCCTTTGTCACCAGGCCAAGCCACACTCCTCAGCTACAGGGAGCCTCACTCCCTTCAGAGTGCCATGACATCACAAAGCTTTTTAGGGGTGTGACTATGTTGGAAGGGGTGGGAAATGTCTTCAGCCTGCCCCTTTTGTGATCTAGCCCTGCCTCGTGCAGACCACTGCGATGTCACAGCACTCCATGGTGCGGGGAAGAGAAATATTGGGCCTGGGCTCTAGCTGCATTGGGCCCAGTGCAGTTGGGCTCAGGGTAGATTTGAGCTCAAATTTCTGGCCCATGCAGGTGGAAAACCAGAATTTTGCCCCTAAGAACTGTGTGGTGTCTCAAGACAATACAGCATTATCTCATCAGCAGTTTCACTGGATGTCTCCGTTCATTAGCAATGATGCGCAAAGCTCTTCCCCACTTAGGGCCAGATTTATAAAGCTGCACTACAGCCCTCCATTTAGCTGTTTGTGAGAACAAGCCCTAGCTCCACTTCTGTTCCCACAGGAAGGGGAAGCCAGGGATTAGAATAGCTCAGCCTTTCCTCAAGTCTCCTTGTTTGGGAGCCTGCATTGAGCTGCTGGTGGGGGGAGCTCAAATAACAAACAGTAAGTGAGGAAGAGAACTGTGAGGAAATCACAAAAAGAAAAGTGCTGACTGAGTTTGCTGGGTCAGTCAAGAGGTAAATACCTCTTTCCACTATAGATGAGCAAGCTCCACTTCTTCTCTACATGTTTGGAGCGATAATTACCTCCTCTTTCACCTCACTTTAACTTCCCTGCTCATAAAAACAAAAGGAAGGTTGAAGAGAGTTGGAGATACTTACCACAAAAAAAAAAAAGCTTGTGAGAATCATCCCTTAGTGGCCATATGCTGGACTGTTTTCAGACTTCTAAAAGCCCCAGGCAAATAGTTTTTCACACACTACAGAGGCACCCGTCCTCTAGGACTAAGCTACTCACTTTCCTGCTGTTCTCCAAGATTCCCTTCCCCCAGCAACTGGCAGCTCCTCTCTGATACAGCAGTTTGTTCCCCCAGAGAAGAATGGCTTGGAAGAACAAGTCATGATGGCTGGGGCTGCTTTCAAATGAGGCGCATAGAAGCGCCTCCTGAGCCCCATGTTCAGAGGAAAGCTGCGTGAGGAGTGTTTACACACTCTCCGCACTACCGGCAGTGACGTGCTGCCTGTTGTCAGCAGCGGCGGTGGCAGGAGATGCAGGGCTTTGAAGAGGCGCGTTCTGAAAGCCTGAAAAGTGAGGCCTTCAGAGCGTGCCGCTTCAAAGCTTCGCATCTCCAGCCACCACCACTGCTGACAATGGGCAGCATGTCACTTCCAGCAGCGCGGGGAGCTTGTAAACACTCCCCGCATGGCTTTCCGCTGAACACGGGGCTCAGGAGGCGCTTCTAAGTGCCTCATTTGAAAGCGGTCTGAGTAGCCCTCTCCCAGTCTTGAAGGAAGTGGCTGAGCAATCCAGGCTGCTTTTACACATGACAAAGATGGGTTCTTAAAAGTGCTTGAGATAAAACTGGGCGTTATAAATGAGGTTTATAATGTGTGAATGCACTATGCAGCAAGATCTCGTAGCCTTGTAAAAGTCACATCTGGTGGATCTTATAAGACTACAAGCTCTCGCTGCATAAAAGGGGAATAATGTGTTCACATGTTACAAAACTCCAGCATTTATAACATCTGGTATTATCTCAAGCACTTATAAGAACCCATTTTTGTCGTGTAAAAGTGACCTTAGGGCGCTTTTAAACGAGGGGCGCTGAAGCGCCTCCTGAACGCCGCGTTAAAGCAAGGCCGCCAGAAGTGACGTTCTCCCCATTGCCGGCGGCGGCGGCTGTCGACACGGGGCTTTGGAGCGGCGCGTTCTTAAGACTTCAATTTTCAGGCTTTCAGAACGCGCGCTGCAAAGCCCCGTGTCGCCAGCCGCCGCCGCCGCCGGCAACAGGGAGAACATTACTTCCGGCGGCTTTGCTTTAACGCGGCGTTCAGGAGGCGCTTCAGTGCCCCTCATTTAAAAGCAGTCTAAGTCTCTGCAAGATACAGTCCGTGTGCACATTCCAACCAACAGCTACTTTGATGTAGTTAAGCCTTAAATCATTTTTAGTCCTGAATCACTCACACATCAAGTGCTCTAAACTGAAGCTATTCAGGAGTAGGAAGACATGTACTCCTGAAAAATGAGAAGAACATACGCCCCTTTGCTTTTTACTTTGAAGTAACTGTGGTGTGCACCCTGGACTTTGAAGTAAAAAGAGAAGAGTAACATTGGGTGAAAACAAATGTGCAGCCAGCATGCTGTCTGCGTGTCCCAGGAAGGGGTGGGGGCTGCAATGTCAGAGAACAGAATAAACATTTTCCCAGCCTGACCCGGCATGGGAGTGAAGATGGGGAGCAATGTGCTGCTGGCTGGCCCCGTCCCCTCCCCCCGCCCACCATGATGGGCAGCCATGGCTAGTGGCCATGGAAACCGCCACGCCTGGCCAGGCTGGCGTGGAAACAGACATGCCTTCTCAGATCAACCTGGGTGGCCCATGGGCTCAGACTGTGGGCTCGGTTCCTTCTGGGCCCACGTTTCCAGGCCAGCCACCTTCCCTGAGAATACAAAAATATAACTAAATATAAATAAAAATCCTCATTAAAACCAAAAAAACAACAAAGGCCCGGGAAAAATAGAACCCTTTTCCCAAAGATCCCCCCATCCACTACTCGTCCCCCTCACCAAATGCCTGATGAAACAACCAGATCTTGCATTGTTTGTGGAAGGAGGGGAGATCCAGAGAAAGGTGAATCTCTACCGGGAGGGAATTCCATAGCCGTAGTGCAGCCACCAAGATCACCGTCGAACATCCCACCCCGAGAAACTCGGAGGACCTCCAAGAGGGCATCCCCAGTGGAGCGCGGGAGCTGATCCAGGACACAAGGGGTGAGGTGATCCCCCAGATACATGGGGCCCAGGCCATATAGGGCTTTAAAGGTAATAACCAACACTTTGAATCAGACCCGGACGACTATAGGCAGCAGTGCAGAGAACGGAGCACCTGTGTTATGTACTCCCAGCGGCCCGTCCCTGTAAGGAGATCAGCCACCGCATTCTGCACTAGCTGCTGCCGGGTCATCACCAAGGGTAGTCCCATGTAGAGTGCATTGCAGTAGTCCAGTGTTGAAGTGCTGAACGCATGGATGATGGTGGCAAGATTGGTACCCGAAATGTATGACCAAAGGTGTTGGACCAGATGTAGTTTTACCAAACGCACTCCCCGCCACAGCTGCCACCTGGGCATCCATGTACAGCTGCAGATCGAGGAGGACTCTTAGACTCTGAACTTGAGGGACTAGGGAGGGGCGCACCCCATCAATGATGGGAGCCTCCACTCCCTCTCCCTTACCAACCAACATCACCTCCATCTTGTCAGGATCCCGTTTCAGATGGCTCATCCTCATCCAATGTGACACACATGCACCAAAAACCCAAATAAATCAAAAACAGAAAACCCATTCTAAGGTTTTTAGACTAATATCTCTGTCCTCCTGTTCTTATTAGTCTTAGACTTTGCACATACACCAATTCTCCTCTGGCTAGAGAAAATAATTGAGAAATTTCAGGAGGGAAAGCAACTTTCTCAGAAAAGTGGAGCGGAGCTGCAAGTCAGCTAGAACTGAAAGCTAGTTATTCTCTTAAATAACTTAAAGGAGCCGTTAGGGGATTAATAATATATCAGACATTTTTTGAAGCTTGGCCTCACACTTTTCCTTTATTGTATATATCAAGCTTTCTTTTTTTTTTTTTCAGGGACATCATTGTTTCTGCTTTGAAGCCTTACTTGTCCAAGAGTATAGTCCACAATGGTTACATCTTGTTAATATCACTTATCAGCAGCAATCTTGCCTTTGAAGTGTGTATAATGAGACTCTCTTCCCTAATACATCTGCTACTGATCAATACAGATAATACTGAAAACATTAACATTAGAACATATATATCATCTTGATAACAAGAACAAGACTGGTTTACGCGTTGGTGAGATTTTTAAAGGCTGTCAAATTTAGCCATCCAATGCCTATTGATAGTCATTGCCAGATGGGAATTTTTAGTTTGAAACTGGCCTAGTCCATCCCTTAGGAAGTAAATGGAAAGAATTCTGCCACCATGGGAACTAGACTGTCACCTAAGAGTTAGGGCGTTTATACACGAGACAAAAAAGGTGACTGATCCTTTGATCAGCCGCCTTTCTTTGCGCTCGTCTACTTCTTCCAGCTGCATGTTACCGCGCGTCGGAGGGGGCAGGCGATCCTGCCCCCTCCGATGCGGATCCCTGAAGTGCCGGATTTAAGCCGCACTTCCAGGTTCCCTTCTGAAGTGCGCACGCGCAGAAGGTCGCACATGCGCACTGAGCTCTAAGACGGGTCTGATGCTCTTCTGAACATCAGACCCGTCCGAGAGAGGTAGGCGCGGGGGAGATGAGGCACATTAAACGATCCCGCTTGTGAGCGGGATCGTTTATAAACGCCCCTAGGTTGTAACCCACCCTAAGCCTTAGGGAAAGCATGAACTATACGTTTAAATACATAAATAAGCAAGAGCACCACCCTCCATGGTGAGAGCACTGTGCTAGATGGCAGTATGGGGATACGGACAGAAGAAGTACCATTCTGGGTCAGTCCAATGGTCTATCTAGTCCGGCAGCCTGTCTCCGACAGTGGCCACCCTTGGTTGCTTTGGAGAAGTACCCAGCAGGTCGTAATGGTGTGATCCAGTCCCTGCCATTCTTGGCTCCCAGCATCACCTCAATGAGACTCATGCCTGTATGAATTGCCAGAACAGGTGCTATGCTATCAGTCCAGAAGTCATGCTCTAAGCATGCAAGCCACAGCTGCAAAAGATCCAAACTACAATGGGACAGCAAAAGTATCTCAGCCATGTAATGGCAAGTGCAATTTCACTTGCTGCCAGGAGAATTCAGCAGGGTTGATCTCCTTCCCACATGAGAGCCAGAGCCAGGCATAGCTATAATAGGAACACAAGAAATTGAATTGTTGAAAATAGGACTTGGGTATATGGGGGAACTCGCTGATTGCATTCCAACAGCAGGTGATAAAGAGCAGATCTTAGTTCGCCTGAAAGATATAGCCTTGCAGAAGGACAAAGCTAGGGTGGCTGAGCTAACCTATATGCCTTTAAATCAATATAGGTTTGCAGAAACAATGCCAGCCCTCTATTTACGGATTCCCCAACATTATTTAAGACTAGCAATTATTCGTATGAGGTTCTCTCAGCTGGAATTCAGTGTTCAGGAGGGACACTGGTGGAAAATCCCTTTAGTCCAGAGATTATGTCTATGTAGTCTGAAGAAGATTGAGAATATCCCACATGTATTGTGGAAATGTCCCTGGTACATAGATGAAAGATCAAAATGGTTGACCCTACGGGAGGATGGGGAAACAATTTCCTCTCATGAGAGGACGGTTCAACTTTTTCAGGAATTAACATCAAAGACTGTATACCATCTGGCAAAGTTTTTGTGTGTTGCTCAGATAAAAAGGAAAACGCATGTCAACAAGAAATAATTACAACTTAAACTCTTGTTTTACTTACATTTTTGTAAGAAACGGAGAAGATAGCTTATGAAAGGGTAAGCTGGAAGGGATTATTTAGGTATGAAGCCTATGAGAGTCCATAATCTTCTCACATAGTCCACTTGAGCGAAGACATATACCACAAAAGTTGTATTAAGACTGATGTACAATTGTATGAGTTTTAAAGGTTTGTAATGAGACCGTTGTTTCATTTGTTTGTTTCATTTTTTGCATGTCAAATTTGACCCACTGGGGTCGTAAATAAAACATCTTTCTATCTAGGAACAGAAGGTGTGACTGCAGTTGGGTCCACTTGTCTGGGCGCAGTGGGCGGCCCTGCATGCAGGTCTGTCCCCTCCTGCCTGCTCCTTGTGACTGCTGCTGCCACCTCTGCTGCTGAGCCTGAGGGTCAGATGCGTGGGATAGGAATGGCATGGACATGGCTTCCCTGCAGCTTTCATACCCACAGGGAGCCTGCTCAGCCTGACCAGGAGCCTGTGGAAGCTGCCACCACTGCTGGGAGGCAGCTAGCCTAGGAGTGGGAGGAGCCACTGCCAGAGCCAACAGCAGGGAGCCAGCTAGGAGTCAGGGGGAGCTGGCCCAGGACTCAGAGGTGTGTGCGTGTGCCTGTGTGTTTGAGAACGTCCAGTGAAGGAACATCCACCACATAAGCACACTACCCACCTTCCAGTGTGTGACAATCAGAGAGATCACAGAAGTAGAATAGTGTGTGTGTGTGTGTGTGTGTGTGTGTGTGTGTGTGTGTTGCCAGTGGGGCAACACACACAAAATCAATCTTTTGCACCACGCCCCATTATGACCTAGCTAGGCCCCTAGTAAGAGCAGTCAGGAAATAAAAGCATATTGAGCGTAACATCTGTTTGTGGAAACATGCATTCTGATATACTGTTACCATGGACTGGGTTTCAAAGCCATCACACATCTGCTGCTATCACATAACCATTGTTACATATAGATACGCACGAATCCAGCGTGTGACAATCAGAAAGCCCACAGAAACAGAATAGCATGTGGGCAACAGCTTGTGAGAAGAGACTCTTGGGTAACTGCTGGAACGTGCAACAGCATGAATGTCTGTAGGAACAGCTACAGGATCAGGATGATGTCAGTGATTTCTACACTCAGTGAATTTCCACAGATTTATCATTGCATTTGCATCTGGTAACACTTGGGCCACTTTTAGACGAGACACATTTGCGCATGATTGTTAAAAAATGCGCTTGTTTTAATGCTCGTTTAAACACCTAAACCGTTTTAAATGTGTATTTGCCGTGAACGTGTAAAAGCCCAAACCGTTTTGAATGTGGTTTTTAAATAATGCGCATTTTTAAAACCGGTTTTGGCATCCCCCCGATCATCAAAGTTGCTCAAAACCGGTTTTTAAAAATGCGCATTATTTAAAAACCACATTTGGGCTTTTACACGTTCACGGCAAATACACATTTTAAATGGTTTAGGTGTTTAAACAAGCATTAAAACAAGCACATTTTTTAACAATCATGCGCAAATGTGTCTCGTCTAAAAGCGGCCTTGGTGTTTATGAACTGTGTTCAACCAAAGTCTCTGTGTCCACAGTGGAAAATCATGATCACTTTTTGAAACATTTAATTGAATTTCACCTTTTTAAAAGATAAATCAAAGGCCGTTTGGAAATGGAAAGTTTTCATGTCTTTGGTAACAGCAGACCTCAAGTGCATGTTTCTTTTAGTGCCGAGTGCATAAATCTTTGGCAACATGGTTATACAAATGTGCAACGCTACAACCCAGCGCTCCCCTTGTCCATCTTAGATTGTAAGCCTCTTCGGGGCAGAGTCTTGTCTCAAATCATGGCTGTTCAGCACCAGGTACATTGCTGGTGCTTTATAAATAATAATAATAAAATTAAAAAAATAATAATAATAATAATAATAGACCACCACCTAATAATGGAGCTGTGCTACATTCAGTGCTTTTGTGAACAGGAATTCCTGTGCAGGCGTCTGATCCTGCCAATGTTGAAATCAGTGACAAAACTTCTATGAAACCCAACATATGTTGCTTCTGTATTTAGCTTCTCAGAAAGCCATTTCTCAGACTGCAATGCAAGCAAAATCTTGCACCCAACCAGGGCCAGCCTTAACTAAGGTCGGTAAGGGCCATGACCTGGGCCCTGCAGTCAGAGGAGGCCTTACAGGGAGGCCAGTCCTGGTAGCCTCAGAACCAGTACTCCTGAGGCCCCAGGACAGGCTTTTTCTGTGGGGCCCTCTCCCCACCTGCAACTCTCAGCTCCCAGGATGACTGCTTCCTGCAGAATCCTGACCCACCTGCACCCCTTTAGGGTGGGGAATCAGGGCTCTGCAGGAAAAAATTAAAGGGGTGGGACTATGGAAAGTGGGACCATGGGCCCCTGCATTTTATTTTCACTCTCAGCGCCACAAATTCTAAGACCAGTCCTGCACCCAACCTCAATAGCTACATTTTCATTGAGCACCCGTCTTGGTAGCTGCCTGGAAATCACCCAAGCACAGAAGTCAACTTGCCCACATTGACTTTACATTGGGAAGCTCCTCTTGCCAAGTTTTTCGGTAAAGTCACTCTTCTGTGCAGACTAAGGATTCCCTTCCTTTACAAGCAAAATCCTCAAGCGGTTGCTTAAACTGGTTTGATGGACATTCTTCATTGAGAATATGATCTACAATCCCTGCTGTGAATATCCTGGGATTCCTATTAAAAATAGCCTGCGAACAACCAGTAAGCAAATCCCTCCTAAAAACCTACCTATTTTATTTTATTTATTTATTTATTTATTTTATTTACATTTTTACCCCACCCTTCCCTTATAAGGCTGAGGGTGGCTTACAAAATAAAAAATATAAACATAACATATATAAATACTCCCCTCCTTTTGAAGAAGTTGTAAGACTTGGCTGTTCCGCCAGGCATTTGGTGGGGGAGATGAGTGAGTGGGTGCGGGGAGTGGGTCAGGGTGGGGGTGGGATATTTTTATCCTCCTTTAATTTTGTTTTTTTTAGTTTTATTGTTGTTGATTTTACTGATTGTAAGCTGCCCCGAGCTGCCCGAGGCAGGAGGGGCGGGGTAACAAGATTTTTTAAAATAATTAATAATTAATAATAAGCATAAACATATAAAAAAGAAAAACATTAAAATACAAAGAAACCCCCCCAACCCACCCAATACCATCTCCCCATTCCCCACATCCAACTCCCCCTCCACCCATACCCCAAACGCACCCACCAACCCCCATGCCCTATCCCCACCCACCAAATGCCTTTTCAAACAAAGAAGTATTACACCACCAGAAGATGCTCAGGCTCGGGCTCACACTAACCTCCAGGGAAAGGGAGTTCCACAACAACAGGGCAACAATGGAGAACACCCCCCTGCAAGCCCTTGTTGTACGAAAAAGACTAACGGATGGTACCCACAGGGAGGCACTCCTGGTCGATCGCAGAGGCTGCAATGGGGCATGGAAGGACAGGCAGTCTTTCAGATATGTGGGGCCCAGACCATTTAAGGCTTTAAAGGTCAAAACCAGCACCTTGAATTATGCCTTGAAAGCTACAGGGAGCCAGTGCAGACTTCGGAGCACCAGTGTAATGTGCTCCCAACGCCTCGCCCCTGAAAGGAGGCGATCTGCTGCATTCTGCACCAGCTGCGGCTTCCAAACAGTCCAAAAAGGGCAGCCCCACATAGAATGCATTGCAGTAATCAAGATGATGAAAGCATGGATGATGGTGGCCAGATTCAAATTAGAAAGAAAAGATCTCGGCCTTCTCACCAGATGGAGTTGGTGAAAAGTGCTGCTGGTAAACCAGCACAGCAAGGGGTCCAGAAGCACTCCAAGGTTGTGAACCTGATTGACCAGAGGGGGCCAGGCTCCATCAATAACAAGAGTCCCATCCAGGTCACAAGGCCGGCCAACCATCATCACCTCAGACTTGTCTGGATTCAGCTTCAATCCACTCATCCTCATCCAGTCCCCAACAGCAGCCAGGCATCGGGTAACCACTGAGACTGCAGGGCCTGGATCGGATGAAAAAGAGAGATAGAGCTGGGTGTCATCAGTGTACTGATGGCACTTCACCCCAAACCTCCAAATGACATCACCCAGTGGCTTCATATACACGTAGAACAAGAGGGGAGACAGTATAGAATCCTGTGGGTTCCCAAAGGGGAGGTCCCGAGAGGACGATGAACATTACAATTGCCCATCACCACTCTATAGGACCTCCCCGACAGGAAGGCATGGAGCCACTCAAGAGTGGTCAAGTGCACGCCTGCCAGATCCCACAGTCTTGTTAGCAACATCTCATGATCAACTGTATCAAAGGACGCCCAAAGATCTAACAAGATCAACAGGGTGGAATTCCCCCTTGTCAGTCTCCAGGCACAGGTCATAGACCAAGGCCACAAGTCTCTGTTTCATACCCAGAACAAAAGCCTGACTGAAATGGGTCCAGGAATCTGATGGTATTGAGATGAGCCTGGAGCTGTTGGGCAACCATCCATTCAATAACCTTCCCTAAAAAGGGAAGGTTACAGACAGGCCGATAGCTTGCCAGGGAGTCAGTGTCCAAAGATGACTTTTTAAGCAGTGGTCAGACAACTACAGTTTTAAGAGTGTCTGACACCATAGTACCCTCCCAAAGGTAGGAGTTGACCACCCCAGCCAGCAACATCCTCAGTGTCTCCCAGCTGGCTTTCATCAGCCAGGCCAGGCATGGATCTAATTCACAACTGGTTCCCCTCACTGCCCCAAGCACCTCCCCTGCATCAGTGGGTGATACCAATTGAAACTGATCCAAATAAACAGGACATGCCCAAGCTTCCATAACCCCAAACTCTGATTCTGCAGATAAAATGGCAGCACCCAAATCGTGGTGAATACAAGTGATTTTGTCTGCAAAGTAGTTAATAAAAATGTCACAGCGGGCATTAGATGACTCCATTTCCAGGTGGTGGCAGACTGGATTAACCAAGCCCCTCACCACCCGGAACAACTCCACCAGACGAGACTTTAGAGACACTATAATAGCAGAGAAGAAAGCTTTCTTCGCCATCGTCATAGCCACTGCATAGTCTTTTTAAAATTATCTATGCCCCAATTGGTTGGCTTCAGCACGAGCCAAGCACCACCTGCGCTCTAACCGCCTACCCTCCTGCTTCAGCCACCTCAGGCCCTCCGTAAACCAGGGGAACCTGTGCTGCCGCATCAGTTCTGGGCCTAACTGGTCCACCACCCCCAACGAGGGCATAGGAAGGCATAGGCTTTCCCTAACTTCCTGGTATATTGCTCATTATTATTCTCCCCTTATGTCATTTTATCCTTCAGAATCCCCCTTCTCCCCTTGTAACTAAGTTAAACACATGCACCTGCAACTTCCTGAATGTATTCCTGTCTCTCTCTATGGGTGAAAACAAACATGCAGCCAGCACGCGGGCTACACGATCTAGGAGTGGGCGGCTGGCCCTAGTGGGGTCATATTGGGGCACAGATCTAACATGTACCTGACTGGGCAAGCAAGCAAGCCCTCCCCTGCCAGTCACCCCTGGCAGGGGAACAGAACAGATGTGCAGCCAGGCAGCCCCACTCCCAGTGCCCCACCATGAAAGGCAGCCATGGCACCCAATCATGGCCGGCCATGGCAGCCCCCAATCCCTGGCAAGGAATGGGGTCACAAACACTCATGCTGGCCCGCTATGGCCCACATAAATTGGCCTGCCTGGGCATCCCTTGGCCTGGTTTTGGGCCCGGAATGATCCAGGGGACCACATCCAGGTCGGCTACCTACTCAGGCTGTGGCAACAGCAGGCCCACATTGGGCAGGGCAGCGATCGATATGATGGGGAATCTCTGGCCCAGTTGGGCCATAGCAAGTCATAGCAGACCCCCATCATGTTTATTATCACCCTATGTGCCCTTCATTTTTGTCTTCCTGCCTTTGTCCATTCTAGGTTTCAAACCACTTGGGACAGGGACCTGTCTCTGATCATGACTGTTCAGTGTCAGACACATTGTTGGTGCTATATAAAAATAAAATGAAATAAAAAATAAATAATTGATATCTCTTCCAAGGATTTGCCCGTAGGAGCAAACCAAGTGTTGCTTTCTGGAGAACCTGGAAGTTTGGTTCTGGGATGAATTTACCATAATTTCCTAGTGAGCGTTATAAATTGCTCTCCTGACTAATCAGGGGGAGGGGGAGGAACAGCTGTAGTGTTCATAAATAACAGGAGGAGCATAATACTTGTATTGCGTGGCATGCCTAAGAAATTGCATAGGAATTCACTAGCTGCTGAAATGTGTAGTTGTTACGTGTTAGCATGTCTACCTCGTTGGGGGGCGGGGAGGGATTGCAGTAATTCCATTATCAAACGATGGAATGTTTTCTTGTTTTGATTTCTATGGACTTTGTGCACCCTTACCTGTCTGGGTTTAAAAAAAAAAAAAAGACCTTTTAGGAGCCCTTCAGTAGTGCGGTTATAGTGTCATCTAGATGCTCTGATCATTCAGGTAATCCTGCAAACAGTTTTATTTTCCTGGCTAGAAGGCTGTAAAGTAAGCTAGGATTCCCACTTCCCCTGTTTCTTCACTCTCCTGAAACTGTCCTTTTACAGTCAGTGCTCTCTCATACCGGCAGCTGCAACTTTCATTTGTTTTCACCTATTAAAAAATGCTAATTGCTCTCCCAAGAAATCCCCCCTTCCACTCTGCTTGTGTGTGCTGCTGCTAGTTGGCATGGGCAGAGAGTTCTGAGCCCTGCTGCCATGAGCAATGGGGAGGACTGCAAGGAAAATCAATGGCATTTCTCGTTCAATTAAGTTCATTGTGATGCAGAACCACCTCCTCACACTGCAGAGCCTGCAAGAGATCAGTGCTGCAATCACTACCCTTTAGCTGCTTGCCTCGCTCACTTGCACCTGCACAAGCTGCTGCTCTCTGGCACGGGATGGCACTGTCCTCAAATATAGATATATATCCTTATGGGGAAACCAATGAAATATGCTGCAATAAATCATTGGTCTTCAAGTGGGGATGTCACCGAGTTGGAGGAGGGAGGGAATTTAGGGCAGCTTGCAAAATGAGTCCATTTACTGAGATGTCAAAACCGCTGCTGTCTTTTTACCCTTCAGTAAAAGTTTTCTCTCCTTGATTCCTCCCTGAAAAAAAGAGATGCAATACATATGCTGCTGCTTTGGCCCATTTGTGCGCAGCAGATCAAGGACCTGCTTCGAAGTTCAGGATAGTCAAAGAAGTAGAATTGATAATAAGGCAAATCCCTCCTAAAAACCTACCTCTTCTTTCAGCTCCTCACCCCCATAGATGGCTCATTTCTGCTTCTCCCTAGACCATCTCATCCTTCAGGATCCCCCTCTTCTCCTTGTAACTAATCTAAGTATGTGCATCTGCAACTTCTCATCTTCTTGAATGTATCCCTGTCCTTCCCTATGTACTCTTCCCCTGTGTCTCCCCCTCTCTTGTCCATTTCAGACCGTAAGTCCATGGGGTAGGGAACCATATCTAATCATGGCTGTTCAGCACCAGGCACAGTGTCAGTGTTATATAAATTAAATAATAAGACATAGGGATTGTGAAGCCCAGTGCAAAAACCCTAGTGAGGAGTCTCTCTTAGCAATGGGCCCATTGTGTGTTGGTGTATTCAGAGATCAGGATGGGAAGCCTCCTCATACAGGGCCCATTGCAAGTTGTTGCCTTCAGAGACCTTGATGGGGCCCTTCCTTACATGGGAGCTCTGTGCAGCTGCACCATTTGCCCTTCCTGGTAAATTTTCGATCATGCCCAAGAAGAAAAACCCCAACTCAAAAAAGATGGATGTGCATGCTCCACCTCTAGTTGTGAACTAGGGCTGAAGTGAGCAGCTAAATTGCTGCTTGTGAGAAATTTCACCATATCGGGAACCGGGATCAGTTTCCTGCCCATTTCCCAATACCAATGCGATTTCTCAATTCTTGCAATATTGCAAGATACCATTCTAATTTACCGACTTTCTGCTTACCGTTTCTTGCTTACTGTTCATTTACCACTTACCGCATTACTGAAGCTACCTTTGTACTCCTGGCTTTATTGTTTCCCCATTGCTGGGCCAACACCAATCACTACGCAAATAGCCCACTCCGTAACCTCCCCCTAATACACTTTAACCTCCACTCCAGTACTTCCAATCACAATTGCTGTTCTATGTTTTTCCCTTTGTGTTAACCAATCTGCAACTGGATTGGAGATTAGTAAAGGAATCTGTGTATGAGGGACAAGAAAGTACAAGGGAAAATGGAGTGAAAGAAATGCGGAATTGAGTCGGTATTACCTCTTGGGATTTGAAATAGATGGCAAAGCAGTAAATGGCAAAGTGGTAAATCGGATCCCAGTAAGAGGAAAGTCAGTAAATCAAGAAACAAAATGACAGTCAAGATCTTACCAAATAGTTCTCAATTCAACCAAAACGGTATCAGGAGCCAGGATTGCAATGAGATTTCCTGTTTTGGCAAAATCTCATTTCAGCCCTACTTAGCACCCAATCCTTCAGGGCGCGAAACACTCCTGCAAGGTTCTGGGTTCTCTGCTTCCATATCACTATCTCACAGGAGAGCTCAGCATCTTTCAGGACTGGCCTCTAGTTCTGGAAATAGTGGGTAAAAACAGACATGCAGCCGGAAGGCCCACTCTGTAGTGTAGGCCATCCTGGGGCAGAAAATCATGGGTGACGCAGCCTGGGTCAGGTCGGGGCACTGAACTGATGAACCCACAGCTGCGGAGCCGTCCTGATGCCCACACAGGCCAGGTAGGGCCAGGAGCACAACAAACATGCAGGCAGCTGGCCGGCCCCACTCACATCCTACTCCCAGGTCCCCGCCCCCCACCATGACAGATGGCCGTGGCAGCCAATGAGACAGCCATGGCAGACAGCCATGTTGACTCCCGGCCTGGGATGCATATGATGTGCTGCAACAGATGTGCTAGCCCACTGTAACCTGCTTAGGCCTCGGAGATATGCCCAAGTCGCAGCCTGGACTAACCACCAACACTCCCGGAGGCAATCCCGGGCCAACATCTGGCAGCACGTGTTTACATGTGGCGCTGGGGCCCAGGCCAAAATCACATCTGTTTTTACCCTAAGTCTCCTACTTGTGGCTACCTCGAGCAACTGCAAGAGCTGATCCCACCATTTCACTGCTGAAGACAACCTTTTTTTAGCTCAAGTAGAAGGGACTTATGCCTTGATAACTTCCATAAAGGTGGGTCATGAGTCCTTATCTGTGTCTGTTCCACAAGGTATAAGGGAGGCTCTTAGAGCCCTGCTCTAAGTGCCTAGGATTATAGTCAAGCTGGAAAGGTGCACATCTCTTCCTAGGGAGGGTCCAGGTTCCATCCATATACTGTGGCAGCCTAGCGTGGCAGCCCAGCGACAAGTATAATAAAATGGGCACTCATTTGGGGACTGAAAGTAAATACCACGTTGACACCTGACGATCCAGCTAGTCTGGCGCATGACAGGGCGCAAAATCCAGCCCTGCCATGCGCGATACTAGCCACAGCAGATCCCTGTTCGCACCAGCTCTACTTCCATCATCGGACTCCTCCCCGCTGCCACGTCTGTGCTTCACGTCACTCAGACAGCCCCGGAGCATCAGGTGTGAATGTGGCCTTGTAAGTAGACCTCCAAGTGGATGAGAGGACACAACAATACTACAGAAATTTCTCTCCCTAGCCCTCTGGTTCATGAGCTGATTATACCATTTCAGTCACCCGCCATTAGAGTCAATGGAAGTTTTTTTGTCATCAATTTTAATTATTGCCATGGGGGGGCCAGGCCAGAAAAGACATGAAATGTGAAGCCTGGATAATGGATATTAACCCTTTGACTGCTGGCACACTCAGAAAAAAGTGGCCTCCAGAAGGGCCTAGAGAGGGCCAGATCGTGTCATGGCGGACCTAACAGCACTCTGGGGGATGGCCCAATAGAAGGAAACCCCCAGAATCCTAGTGGCATTGGCAAGCCTAAGGCAGGGTACTCTGAGTTAGTCTCAGTGCATGGTGTGACCCACAGTTGAGAAAGTGCATTGAATGGTACTTGTGCCCAGTGATTGGTGTCTTCTGAGGAAAGTGAGAGGCTTTACGGAATCTGCAAGAGTTTGGTTTAGTTTTAGGCCCTTTTCAAACAGACATTCCCCCCACCCCCTTGCCCATGCATGTGTGTGGGTATGTGGAAACACCTCCACCCCACGCACCGCCCACTCACTGCGCCACCCACTCCCCCCTCCCCCCCATGCACCCATACCCATTTGAAAAGGGCCTTTAGTATCATTTCAGGCACTGCCCGCAGAAATGTCCAATATGACCAGAGAAAGACTGGTGGAGGAATGCCACAGCCGAGGGTTGGACAGAGTGGGTAAAACCAACTTAAGGGGCTCTGTGCAAGCACACGAGACCCTCTCCCAATGTTGCTCTAAGGACACACACCGCATGACAAGCTTGGTGCCTGCTTCTCTGGAGAGGCATGCTGAACTGCTGCTTTCTAGGAGACAAGGACTGAGTACGGTTCTACTCAGGGAACTTACCCGTGGAGCTAGATTGCACATTTGGTCTGTTCTTTTTTGTTTTCTGCATTTTCTGTAACCTCTGAACCTTCAGTTCCACCTTAGTAACTTTTACATAAACTTTCTCTACCCTAAAAACTGTGTCTGCACGGTCATAGCCACTGGGGCATCTCTTGACCAAACTCGGGATGAAGCTAGCCTGACCCATTCTTTAACTTTATGACACCGTGGCGCTGCTAAGGTCCAGGTGACGACGGATTAACATTTTGATTGCTGGCATACTCAGTGAGGAGTGTCATCCAGAAGAGCCTAGAGAGGTCCAGATTCGGTCGTGGTTGACCTAACAACATTCTAATCATGATGACAATGATGGAGGAGTGTCCCCGCAGTTTTATTCACAAACAAGGGTGGAGGGATGCTGGTGAGAGGAGAAAGCGGCTGGTATCTGCCTGCTTAACATGTTGAAACCTTTTAATTATTAGCTGTTCATAACTGGCAGATTTGCCCATTTGGCCAGATGAAATTAATATCGGCATCTGTGGAAGGAAATGCTCAGAGTCTACTGGCTAAACTTCTTTCCTAAAACCAATTTTTAAAAAAATTAAAATAAAAATTAACACAAAAACACAATGCCATTAAAAATATATATATCAACAGTTATTAACATAAGATACATATCAAGACCCAACTCCAGCCATAGATTTAATTAGATCCCGTAGCAGACAATCAGGCAAAGTTGTACAGACATCCTGGAGTGAAGCATTTTTGGCATCCCAAGGTAGGGAGGGGACCCATGAAGACTTGGTGAATCCATGCTTTACGTTGGTGGGAAGAACTCTTCCATTCTGTGGGCTATTTTGAAAATTAGTACAAGCTACATGGGCCAGATAGGAGTTAGTGCTTAAGGGGTGTGCTCAGGATGAAAGGAAGGGTCCAGATCATGGATCGATGCCATGAATCCATTCCTGTCATTGAATGCATGCTGCCCTCAATTCTACTTCCTTCTCCTGACCTTGCTCTTTCAGTGCTTGAGGGTAGAGACCAGATCCATGGAGCAAATTCAGGAACTAGACAGGGGCCAAATAAAAACAGTCATTGGCCAAATTTGGCCCAGAAGCTGGAGGTTCCCTGCCTCTCCTTTATGTTCATTAGAAGATATTCTAGCACATTCTGGGGACTTCTAACCGACCAAGGTGCAACTCTTTTTTCCATAGTCATAGGGTAATTTCAGAAGTGACTGTCCACCACAGTCAACCTCAGTCAAACGCAGGGGGTGGTGAAAGCGCCGTGTGCATGTCTGTTTGCTCGCATCCAGATGCTCACCACAGTCAAACGTGGCCCAGGGTGAAGCTAACCACGCTTCGTGAGGTCGGGGCGGGAGGAGGTCCAGAAGTGTGGTGAATGGTCACCACAGCAGGGGTGAATGAAAAGTAACTTCTGAACGGAAACCCGCAGCCACAGTGGAAGGAATTGACCCCAGCCGCGGTGCATTCTGGGGCTCAAACCGCAGTCCACGTCTCCACTGCATGTCTGTTGTGTTCCCCCGGCCCATGTTCTCTCTGATTGCCCCCGGGCAGTGGTCACGATCCTGTCACTTCTGTTGGGGCCGCACATGTCACCACAGCCTGCGGTGAATCCGTTCACACCGGGGTGGGATTCACTGAGATGAATTGGAACATGTCACTTCTGAAATCACCCTTAATCTAAATTTAATATCCAGTCAGAAATGAAGTTACCCATTTTCTGAATGTGTGCCTCACAGTTTCCTCCTAAAGGCACAAAGCTTTCAATTCTGAGAGTTCAACTTCATATTTCTTGTTTGGAGCAGTATCTTTGTAACCGATTTCAATAGCTCAGCTCCTTAATTCTCCTTTTAATATTTCTTCATTCCTTCTACTTTGAAGTAACGTTCCATGCCCTGCTTGGATATTCCCATTTTTACTTAGGCTAGTAGTTAAAGCGGTGCTAGCCGGCTCTTAACAACTAGAAACCTAACACAGCCAAATCTGACATTCAAACAAAACTCACCAGAGTCAAACAGTGCATATGACTGATTCAAGGTAACATGGATCAGAGGAGGCAACTACCAAGTGATAATGGTCAACAGCTTCTCTTTTCTAGACTGACAACATTGCTACCTGGACGAGGGAACTTTATAGGAATCTGTTTAGCAATGAGTCTTTGATACCATGACATTGGACACGTTGCATGATGTGCTGTTTCTTGTTGCCTATGCAACCCACATCTTTTTTATCAAGCCCATATTAAACACCAGACATAGGTTGCTTTTAAGCAAGACACAGTCATGCATGGCCCCCCACCAACCATGCATCCAACTGCTTATGTGAAGGTGGTGAATGGGGGAGCGCGCTCCTGTGAACCACGCCACAGCCACTTATGGCCGCCTATGAAGCACCTCCAAAAAAATCAAGAGTGCTCCATGCAGGGCCAGCTAATGTGCAGAGGCTGCCTCCGTGGCCAGGGTACCTATGTCAGGAATCACCCATGTGAAGTGCTCCCCCCACATGTCGCGAGCGCCCTGCAGCTGTGCCTCAGCAGCCAAAGACCCTCGTGCCTGCTTTGCTTGTTTAAAATACCCACAGAATACCTCACCCACCTGTAATGTATATGGAAGGGTATTCCAGGAGGATCTTAAATATTTGAGGTGGAATGTCCTCTTATCAGGGCACAGTCATTTGGAGCCTGACCAACCAGCTCCCATTGAAGTGAATGGGAGTCTTTTCATTTACTCCCTTGGGACTGGACTACTGAATTATATCATCCTTGGTGTGGCTGAAATCAAGGAGCCACAGGTGCCCACCTCCTTTGAAAAAAAACAAAAACAAAGAGAGAAAGACACCTCATTCCCCCCCCCATCACAAAACTGAAGGGTAGATGATTTCTCAAGGGTCGCACATACAGCGCACACCATTGACTCTAGATTGTGGAGTCAAAACACCAGATGGGCGATAACAATCTTGACTGAACTTTCATATGCTTCACATGTCTTTGTTGCTGTCTGCAGCCATGGAACTATATTGGGAGTTTCAACATTGTTCTATAGCACTTCTTGAACACCCACACACATTCCAGCTCGTATTAATTTTGTTTATTTGGCCAAGCAGAGCTTTAGACTCTTACAGAGTATAGACAACCATAAAGGCAGCAGCTCTAATATAGGGTGAAAACAGACATGACGCTCACCACCCTTTAACCACCCTTGGTGGTCATTTATGCATGTTTCAGGGCTGCATAGGGCACCAATACAGCCCTACAACACGCATAAATAACCACCAAGGGTGGTTAAGGGTGGTTAGCGTCATGTCTGTTTTCACCCATAGATGACTGGTAACTGTTGATAGTGAGAGGGCACATGGGTGGGGGCTAGGTAGGGGTTCTATAGGGCTTCTGAAAATCTGTGGGGCAAGTGCCCCCTATGGCCCTCCCTAAAAATCGCCTATGAGCTATAACCTCCTCTAACTCTTTTGGAATTTGTACAGACAGGGGTATGAAAACAGCTACATTACTTGACAGTTCAGCCCAAATCATACCTTGGAGGAAGGTGGAAGCTGCTAAGGATTGGTCTCTCCATGGAAGTCACATGAGATGATCCCCCACCCCACCCCAAAATGCCCAAGTGTTCTATTTCTTCCTTAACTTCTGGCATGTCTGGTTTTTTTTAAAACCAATAACATTTCCCAAACATTTCCTTTTTCATAAATGAATGTCCTTGGCAAAAAGAACCCGTTTTCAAAATGTTCTTTAGCTGAGACATCTTGACCTTCTGTAGTTTTGACCTCCTCCAGGGGATATAGCAAACAAGTCAAAATATAGAGTTTGTTTTCTGTAGCAGCATTTTTTTAAATGCTAAACTATAAATGCTAAACTATGGGTATTTTCAGAAGTGATGCTACTATGCTTAGCCACATTTTACCACACTTAACCCCACCCAGGGTCACCACGCTTTGCCCCAAACCATGATAGCAGTTACCACAGTTTGTGATCTCGGAAAATTGTGCAGAACAGCTGGTGGTAAGCATTACCACGTTTTGGGGCAAAGTGTGGTAAGGTGCACCATCATGTCTGTTCTGGGTACCGGCCTACCTGGGGCGGGGGGTGGCCATTACCCCTGATTGGGTCGAAGCGTGGTAGCATCACTTCTGAAAATACCCTTTGCTAAACTATAAAACCTTTGGCTATGCCAACATTTATTTCAACCGTGCAGTTGTAAGCAGTAAGGCCCAGGCTGGTTGGGCTTGCAAACTTTCTGATAACATAACATGGGACCCCACAGCTTGGTAGCCCCCAATATATATTTTAGTTACAATGGTAAAAATCTCAGGGCAGATGTAACACTTGGAATGTGCTGTATCATTTACATGCAGGGCAGCCCACCCAAACAAGCCTAAATTTGCCTTGGCTCTCATCAGAGCTGTTCTAACAAACACAGATTTTTTTCCCCCTCGCAGAAACTTCTTTGCAACTTCAGATATGCTACTAAAGGTCGGCGAAATGAAAAAATAGCATTTAGAAGAGCATAAGCAGAGCTTTTCGGGACTACTGGCATCAGATAACACTGCCTCTTTTTCAGTGTGCATTCTAGAAGAGAATCATATTGACTACTGTAAAGAAAACTCGAGATTGAAGTTTCAGTAATCGAAGTCCAATTTTAACTGAAGATCAATAGTGGCTATGGCAATACGCACTCTATAAAATAAATAAATCAGTGTACTGATCCACTAAGGGCCCCGTCTCTCTTCCCACTCAATCAATAGGAGTTTTGACATTCACCTCAACAGAAGAAGACATGAGCTCTATGCGGATCCCACGATAGCTGTGAGTTATTATGGGTGCACTGCTTGTGGTTCAATAGTTAACATTGTGATGAATTGTTCACTCAAAGCAAGGATTCAGCCACTTTTGTTGAATATAAAGAATACAGAATAAAATCTCCCAAATTACACTTCTTACTCTTTGAGCAGTCATCAATTTGCATTATAAAAAAAAGAATAGAACAAATCTTCAGCTCCTCCAATCTTGTGCCAGTCCTTACAAGTTACTCAGGCATCAGTGGTAGACCACAATTAATTCGCTTGAGGGTATTGTTCTTTAGGCCACCTTCATTTCTGCTTGCTATGCCAATGATAGGAAATGAATCAGATGCCGTTTTATCTTTGGGGGTGAGGAATGAATCTGAGAATTTACCAACAGATTAGCTTATGGGTTAAAATTAGTTTTTAAACAGGTCCTCCTGGAAGCCTAGCACCCTTTCACACCAGTTTTTAAGCCCCAAAGGATCTTAACGATGGAACAACAAACTCAAACTTTTCATATCATTAAAACACCCTGACATGCACTGGCTACCTTTGAAAGATACAGGGGTTTTGTTTTGTTTTTTATTAATGCTCATACAGTGAGGTTAGAAGACCTAGGACGTAAATTTCCTGTAATGTCTTTGCAGGCCAGATTCTAAACTTAGCTAAACAAGTGTAAATAAATCAGGAGTTAACTCCAAACTGTCATCATCTATTGGCATTAACAGAATCACTCCAGATTTACATTTGCCTCCTAACAGAGACTAGAATCTGGCCCACAATATATACTCAAAATGACAGATAATGTCATAAACCCAAATAGGACGCATTCAGCTCACTACCATGCTTTTGCATGGGATTGCCAGTCTTTATTTGACTGCTCGCCTGAACGTATCCAACTTATGATGTCAGTTCTTTCCTAGCCCTGCTCATCCCTGTGGTTAGAGGATTCAGGTTGCCCTTAGCCATATATTTTTTATGTTTTCAATCCACAAAGGTACCTCAAAAGAAAACATCCAGTTAACACAACAGAAATGATATGGAGGATGGAGTTATCCAATGGGATATTAGTTAAAATCCAGTTCTTTATTGGGATCATCCTACATCTAGATAAGTCGGTCAAGCACCAAATTTCCATGAGGTTCCTTTAGAAACCTGAAATGCAGATAAAGATTTAATTGTTCTATTGCTTACAAGAAACAATTCAATTGTCTAGCCTACCAGAGCAAGCAGCAAGATGTGCTGGGCCAGGGATGTGCTGGTCCAGACAGGCCCTGGCAAGTCCACTAGAGCACTCTGTGGGTGGGTGGCAAAGGACCAGCTACCAACGCAGAGTACTTGGATGGGCCTGCAGGGCCTCACCTCCCTGTCCCAGCACACTCCACCTTTCTGCCTGTGATCCCGCCTTGATGACCTCCCACATTCCAGTCTGCAGAGACTCCCACCCCTGGCCTAGGCCAGCAAAATTCTTAAAGCTGTTCCTGATACAGAAGCCAATGAAGCAGGGTGGTTACTGGGAGAGACAATACCCCCTTACCACCACAGCAAGCAAGCAATAGGTCTGTTTCGCCACTCCTGTTTCAGACTCAGATACTGGAGAGGCTAGAGCGTGGGAGACAAGCTAGACTGAGGCTGCATTCTCACCTGCGACGGCGGTGGCGGCAGCGGGAGGGGTGAGGGAGACGTGGCAGTGCGGAGGAGCCAGCGGCCGGGAAAAGAGCCGGTGCAAATGGGGATCTGCCGCGGCTTCTCTCGCGCATGTCAGGGCAGGATTTTGCACCCTGACATGCGTGAGAGAAGCTGCGACAGATCCCCATTCGCACTGGCTCTTTTCCTGGCTGCTGGCTCCTCCGTGCTGCTGTGTCTCCCTCGCCCCTGCCGCCACTGCCACCGCAGGTGAGAATGCAACCTGAGTTCCATGTGTCCAGCCTTAGTAGTTGAATGGAGATGTCTGCCTGCTGTTGTAAACTGTTCACATGCAAGATGCTCCCCCACAGCCAGCTCAGCTTGGGCAAAAGACCCACCGCCCCCACCCTCACCATCTTCTGACCAGTGTATGGGTCTGCCTGCATAGGAGCATCTTATTCTCCCTTTCCTTTCCACTAGTCCCATTCAGTGTGTGTAGCACAGGACTGGGGAACATCTAACCCATGCACAACAGTTTTTTGATTGGCCCCTTTCTAGTTCTTAGCCCTGGCCCATAGATTCAATCCCTAGTCTCAAGCACTGAAAGAGAGAGCTCAGGAGAAAGGAGCAGAGATGAGGGGATGCACTCAAGGATAGAAGATCGATTCCTGGCACAGATCCATGATCTGGGACACCCCCATTTTCATCCCCCCCATCCTGAGCACACCCCTTAAATACTCCTATCTGGCCCACCAAGCTTGTACTAATTTGCAAAACAGTTCTTATGAGGGAAAAGGTTCCCCTGCCCCCATGTAAGGAGTAGTACTGTGGTACCATCTCCTCCTGATTTTTCTAGTTTGTTTCCTGCGATACACTAGAGGGAGAGAGGGCAGCAGGAACATTTTGTACCTCTCATGCAGATGGTGTTCAGTGTCATGCTGAAGCAGCTCCTTGCCTACACCCCCACATGGGTTCCCCCAAAGGAGGTGGCACTGCAAGCATTGCTTCAATTATCATCTGACCCAGAAGCATTAGTCAGTGACAAACAACTACAGCAAACAATTCAGACACAATGATATGAACTACAGTAGCATCTAGGGACTTGATTGTGTGGGCATTCTACAAACACATAGTAAAAAGGCACTTCCTACCACAAATAGCTACGTGCTCATCAAGTGCAGTTTGCAGGGCAGCGGAGTTGCCATTCACTGCCCCACATTCCACAGATCCAGGGCAAGCCATTGGTCTGAACAGTGGCTGTTGAGTGTATGATTGTGGGGCAAAAAGCACCACTAGCCACTCCTCTTTTAGAAGGGGTGGTTTTCACTCCGCAATCATGCCCCAGACCAACACTAACAGCATGTCTTGGATCTGCAGAATGCAGAGCATGGAGGGGGTGAAGTCGTACTCTCCTACTCTGCACCTAGTGTAGATGAGCCCTGCCCCTTACAATCTGAAAATGGGTAGGCAAAAGGTGAGAGGGAAACAGTCACAGGGAAATCAGGCAATATGGTAAACGTCACACACAGAGCAGCATAACCAAGAATAAAACCACATCACCCACTACATCTTCTGACCTTCAGTGCAGCAACCTACCCACTGGGCTGGCAGTCATCTCTTCGCAGGTTTAGGCACGACCTTAAGCCTGAGAAACACCCTTGATTGACAGCGTTTCACCTTTGCCAAGCCTCCCTTGTTAAGGGCATAGAAAAGCCCTACCCTATTTATCACTTGATCCTTAGAGGATCTTGCCATGTTCCAGTTTAAACCGTCCTCAGTTAAGTCCAACTGCAGCATATTCATAGACGAGGAGGCAGTGTTATAGATTTTGGTGTTCTTTCTCCCTCTCTGAGTAATGGTATCAAATTCTTCAATGTGGGCTCTCAGCCTGAAAGCGATCATTTTCCACTTTGTCTGCATCTTCAGTTGCCCCATTATGTGAATCCACGACGTGATCCTGTGCCAAGGGTGGAACTTGAGTCCACTGGACGCTGTAGAATTTGCTGGTCTGCTGAAGCAGCGGCGTCTGTTAATTCCCTTCTATACCTCGGCAGCTGTTATGAGATTAAGAGAGGGATTGGTTAAGGCGAGTGGAGGTCGCAATCGATCTATTGGACTCACTGGTAGAAGACCTATCCCCTTCCCTCTCTACTGAGCTCTCCTATAGGTCATCCAAAAATTCTATTGGAAAGGGTTGGCAGGATTCTGAATGCAAGAGGGCTAAATCAACACTGCAGATAACAGCTAGACAACTGAAGTGCCAAAAAGATCCAGTGATGGTATCACGGTATTATGAGTTACGTAGGGCTTATAAATCCATGATTACAGGGAAGAAATTAAATTATAGTAGAAATTAATGGAATTCTCTTCAAAAAGCCCTTGAGTGTAAGGACGCAGTTTCTTTTTGGAAGATAGCAAATGGTGTGTGGAGGGATGATTCGTATTGCATCGAACCAAAAATCCCACAATCTCTCTGGATTGAACACTTCTCGAAGCTTTTTAATGCAGTTGGCCCGGTTGCAACTTTCTCTATTAGTGAAACCTTGGTTGATGTGCCCGGGTGGGATCCCATTACGGAAGAGGAGGTTGTAGGGGGCATTAACGCTCTGAAGAATGGGAAGGCCCCATGTATGGATTTCATACAGGAGGAAGTCTTTAAGTCCTGCCCAGACTGGTGGGTTGCAGTTCTGGCTAATTTGTTTATGTTAATAAATAGTTCAGGATCAATCCCAGCGTAGTGGAGAGTGGGGGTGATAGTGCCAATATATTTATTTATTTCTAAATGCTTATATCCCGCCCCCTCCTCTACACAATGGCAGTTCAGGGCGGCTCACAATAACAACAAAAAATAACATTTGAAAAATTCATAAAATACATTTAATACATTTAAAAGGCCAGAAATAAACCCCTCCCAACCCAACCCCTCCTACCCATCTCCCTTCCCAAAGGCCTGGCGGAACAGCCAGGTCTTACATTGTCATCGGAAATAAAGAAGGTCCGGGGCTAGGTGAGCTTCCAACAGGTGGGAGTTCCACAGCCTTGGAGAAGCCACCAAGAACGCCCTCCCCGTTGTCGCCACCCGGGAAACCCAGGGGACTTCAAGTCGGGCGTCCCCAGCTGACCGCAGGGGCCATACTACGGTCTGGGGCATGAGGCAGTCCCGCAGGTAAGTGGGGCCTAGGCCCTTTAGGGCTTTATAGGTCAGCACCAACACCTTGAATCGGACCCAGAAAACAATAGGCAGCCAGTGCCGAGAACGGAGCACTGGTGTAATGTGCTCATGATGATATAAGGATGATCATTATGATCCTAAAAATTATAGTCCTGTAAGTTTTTTGTGTATAAGGGGTAGGGAAGGGCAGAGTAGTAAATTTGTTAAAACAAATAAATAATTTCAAAAATCTACTCTAGGTTATTACTGGATCGATTGTTGGGCTGGATAATGGAAAAGGAAATATTAGCCGATGAACAAGCTGCTTTCCGTATAGTACTACAGGCCACTGTTTTGTACTAGCTCACTTAATAACAAAGTACAAATTCATGAAATGAAATTGTTTGTTGCTTTTATTGATTTCACAACTTATGGACTTCTCTGTTGATAATAGGGATGTACACCAGATCCCCATGTCATTTTTCATTTTCATTATTGTCGTCGTTATCAAAGTATCATTTTATCATTATCGTTATAATGACAATCTTGTTTTTGTTACTGTCATTATTGATACTGATTTCAAACGAAGATTTTATTTTCGTTATTGTTATCGATATCGTTTGGTCTCATGATCTCGCAAGACCAAAAACTGAAACGGCATTTCTATCACATGTTGTCGTGTGCAGTGGTGTGGTGTCTGTCTGGCTTGTGTGTGGGGGGGGGGGTTGGTTTGTGCGTGAGGATGGAAGGTGAAGGAAGCAGTGGTGGTGGGGGTAGGAAAAGGAAAATGAAGCTGAGGAGGAAGATCAAGGTGGAGGAGGATCAAATGGAGGTCCAGCCTGGACCATCTGGTGAGGTGGTGGAGGTAGGCACCTCACCAGAGGACGAAAAGGGAAGAGGAGGTGCCACTGCTGCCAGGTTTGTAAAATGTATTTTTGTTTATTGTTCCATATATCTTTGAAGACAAAAAGAATAATATCCTTTAGAGCGAGCTCGCTGGTGTGCAGGTGGTGGGCAGTCAGGCACAAACAGCGGGCATCAGCGGGTGGCAGTGTAGGGACAGGATTTGCACTTGTCTTATTTCTGGGTCTGCCAGAGAGAGAGAGGGAGGAGTGGGGCTCTTCCAGCAGTCAGGCACGAGCCGCAGCACCCACCCAGACATGTGCCAGCCAGGGTCTCAACTTGCCAACAGTAGCACCCTAGGAAGGGCAGGATGTGCACGTGTCTTATTTCTGGGTCTGCCACAGAGAGGGGGGGGGCCTCTTTCAGCAGCAGCAGCAGCAGCCACCAAAGTCTCAACTTGCAGACACTACAGCACCGCAGGTGGTGGTGATGTACGTGGGAGAAAGGGAAAGAGGCGAGTAGGCAGCACTGCAGCACATCCATCCACTTGGTGTGGGAGAATGGGTATTGGTCTGGGAAGGACTAGAGGCATCGCCATGAAAGCATGATATTATGTAGGTGTTTATGTGTTCCTGTTTCAGAGAGAGCGATGAGGACAGTCCAGGCCCATCAAGGCGGACGTCTCAGGACCACACCAGGCCAACGAGGTCCACGGTATGGAAATATTTCCATACCCCAAAAGGCAGATTCACACTACGCAAGGTAAGGCACGGGGGCTGGAACAACAGAGAATGAATTGCCCTATGACCTGTTAGGAAGTCCCCCGCAGAAAGAGATTGGCCAGACACCCATTTGAGGAAACAGAATGCAGGCAGGGCTCAATAGACCATTGGTCTGACACAGTATGGCACTTTTTATGTTCCTATCTTTTTATGTTCTTTAGATCTGTGACAAAAAAAAAATCAAAAGGGGGACGCAGGGGACCACATCGGGGCTGATTGCCCATATCGAGACCATCCACCTCATTGAGGTGACGCGGGATGTGTCTCGGGCTGAAAGGAGCAGAGGAACATCGTGCCGAGGAAGGGAGGAAGGTATGGCAGAAGAGGCGCCGTCCCAGTCCTTCCCCTTTCAGCTCCTCCGAGGATTCTCCAGCCCCCCAGCAAGAGGAGACACCCCCCCACCCCCCAAAGCGAGGGCATTTCGGGCTTCACAAAAAAATTGTGTGAGGCTTCAAGGTCCACACCCAAAATGTGGAGGATAGGCTGGTGGAGAGATTCGAGGAGCTCCAAATGAGGGAACGCCAGACTGAGGCTTACAAGGAGTACCTATGGGCTGAAAAAGACACCCTTGAATCGTTCCGCCAGTCCCTGGTGGCATGGAAGGCATGCATGGTGGGGGCCCTGGACGTTGCGAGGCGACATGGGGCAGAGGTGGACGATGTGCCCACACCTCAGTCCCGCGCACCATTGTCCCCTTTTCCCCGCATTCCGGGGGACAGGCCCACAGACACCTACGTTGTTTTTCTATGTCTTTTTATATTGTAAATGTTTGTTTTTTCAAAAGTTATATTTGACCTGTCCAATCTTTTATTCCTCTGTGCTTCTTCTGGCAGGTGGAAGAATCTGATTGTATATACAGCTTGTCAGATCCCTATCTGACAGCAGCAGCACATATAGCGTATTTATTTTTATTTTATTTATTTATTAAATTTGTACCCTGCCCCTCCTGAAACACAGCTCGGTGCGGCTTCCAGTCATAAAATACAATTTTAAAACAATACAAAATACATTAAAAATATCATATAAACATTTAAAAACACCTAAACAGGGCCTGGGATACAAAAAATAAAATTACTTGGGATGGGGGAATAAAAACCAACTACCCACCCCTCCCCAAAGGCCCCGGAGAACAACTAGGTCTTGCATCTTCGCCGAAATACTAACAGGCTTGGGGCCAGGCAGGCCTCCTCCGGCAGGGAGTTCCAGAGACGCGGCCCAGCTACCGAGAATGCCCTCTCCATTGTGGCCCCCCGCTTAACACGGGGGACCTCCAAGAAGGCACCCCCAGCAGACCGAAGGAGCCGCTCCGGGGCGCGGAGAGTGAAGCGGTCCCTGAGGTATGAGGGGCCGAGACCTTTTAGGGCTTTGTAAATCAATACCAGTGATGTGTTCAGCTTGTATTGGTCCCAAGACGTGCCAGCAGGGTCTCAACTTGCAGACAGTCCCCCAGGAAGGGCAGGGATTGTGTCTGTGTGGGTGTGCTAGAGAGAGAAAGAGAGGTTGTGGCAGTCTGGCAGAGGCATAAGCAGGCATCAGCAGGTGCACTGCCCGCTCTCACAGAGAGATCGCCGCATGAGGGGGTGGGGGGAGGAGTCGAGTTTTGATATATAATACTTGGTTATATTTGTCGGTTGGTCCCTTTGAAGCCCTTGAGTGGAGAGGTGTGTTCAGCTTGTAGAAAGATTGCCCCGGGGGGCAGACAGCACCCCAGGTAGAGCAGACAGCCATGAATATCATATTTTCTGTGCAGGGGTGCCAAAGAGACAGGCTCTTTGGCAGTGGGCAGAAGGCAGCAAGTGCTGGTGGTCAGAGGGGCTATTTCAGCAGCTGCAGCAGGCATCAGCAGGTGGCTGGCTGCAGAGGAGTAGGCTGGCGGGGGGAGCAGGCTGGCAGGGGGGCGCTGGTGGCCACTGACCAGTCAGGCACGAGCAGCAGCAGCACCCAGATGATGGTTCTTGGGACTGGAGTGACTGCTTCTGGATGCAGTGGAATGGAATGACAGCCCCCCGTGACTGGAATGATGGTAGCAGCAGGGAGCCTATTTCTCTCTCCGATCATGTACTACAGGTGACGGCATGTGTGGGAGCGGGGAGACTTTCTCTCCACAAACTGCAGGTTGCTATCTCGTAAAAAAAAAAAAACGGTTCTTCGCGCTGACTCTCATCATTCTCACCACATCACCCTGCATTCCATCCCCACATGGACTTGTCTCGTATCCCTATAAAGGGTTGGATGGAACTGTCATTGTGAAAGGGAAGAGTGCTTTTTAGTCTAGAGAGGAGCTCAAGGCCATCAGAGCAGGTTGCTGCCTTAAACAGTACAGGGTGGCTTAGTTTTATGGAAGAAGGGGACCCTGGCCCTGATCAATATATCCCACACAATTGTTTATTTAACCCAGGCCTGCACAACATGCGGCCCACATATAGATAGGCCCACCTATCCACTGCTTCCAGATGCAGTGGAATGACGGCCCAATAACCCAGACGTCTGATCGTTCTTGGGACTGGAGTGGCTGCTTCAGGTACAGTGGAATGACAGCCCATGGGAGTTGAATAATGTCCCTAGAATTAGTGCTTGGTTGGGCACACTTCATTCAATCATGCAATAGGTGGTAGCAGGTAGGTACAGGGAGGCACATAATTACGTTGTGCGTTATTCCATCTCATTTTGGTAGGTTTGCTGCTGGATGTGGGCATTGAGCATGAACACAGATGAGATCTCTCGCTGGTTCTGGCAGGTGGCAGTTTGAGCTGGATACACCTCTCCCCCTCCACCCCCGTCTCTCTCATTTTAGCAGCAGGGAGCCTCTCTCCTTCTCTGGCCATGTACTGCAGGTGACAGCATGGGTGAGAGCGTGTCTGTCTCTCCTTCTAGCAGCAGGGAGACTGACACTCTCTCTCTCTCTCTCTCTCTCTCTCTCTCTCTCTCTCTCTCTCTCCACGAGCAACAGGTTACTACCTCATAAAAAAAGGTTATTTGCACCGGCTCTCATCATTCTCACCCCGTCACCCTGCGTTCCATCCCCACATGGACTTGTCTCACATCCCTAGAAACGGTTGGGTGGAAATGTGTGGGGGTGCCAGAGAGAGAGAGGCTCTCTGACAGTGGGCAGCAGTGGATGCCTTTTATACTAGAGGAGCTCAAAAAGTTGATGTTGGGTCTTGGGACTGGAGTGGCAGCTTCTGGATGCAGTGGAACGACAGCCCCCTGTGACTGGAACGGCAGCCCCAGAACCCTGATAGTGGGTTCTGGGACTGGAGTGGCTGCTTCTGGATGCAATAGGATGACATCTCCCTGTGAGCAGAATGACAGCCCCCCGTGCCTGGAGCGTAGGTCCCAGAACCCTGATTGTGGGTCCTGGGGCTGGAGTGGCAGCTTCTGGATGCAGTGGAATGACAGCTCCCCGTGCCTAGAACGTAGGCCCCAGAACCCTGATGGTGGGTCCTGGGGCTAGAGTGGCTGCTTCTGGATGCACTGGAATGACAGCTCCCCGTGAGCAGAATGATGGCCCCAGAACCCTGATGGTGGGTCTTGGGCCTAGAGTGGCAACTTCTAGATGCGGTGGAAAGACAGCCCCCCATGCCTCAGGCTCTCTGTCACAGCCTTAAAGGGCTTAAGGATGTGCATGGCCTGAGCCATCATTGTCCATTCATCCCACCTGAGCGGCCTTTCCACCCCAGTCTCCCCCTCTGAGGTTACCTTGTGCAGGACCCGCCTCTGTTCCACCAGACACTCCATCATGCTATAGGTGGAGTTCCACCAGGTGCTGACATCCTGCATGAGGCAGTGCTCCTGCGCCCCCAGCTCCACCTGCTTCTCCCTCAAGAGGTGACCACACTTCACCATGGTGTCCAAGTCTCCCCTTATGTTGACGGCAGTGTGTCTCTCGTCAAACAGCTGGGCATGAAGCAGGGCCCACCTGTACCCTGCACCCTTGCCCCTGCCACCCGCTGCTCCTGCTCCTGCCACCCGCAGCTGCCACTAGCGCGCAGTCAGGGCCAGGTAGGCATGTTGTGCATTTCGGCTGCTCAAAATGTCTGTGGTGAAATGCACAACTGCCCCACCTGCCCTGGCCAGTTGCTCCCTCACCCGCGCCCTGGTACAAACAGGGCACCACCTGCCTGCTGAAGGTGGTGCGTCAGAGAAGCCGGTACCGATTCGGTCGACCGAACTCAACCGGTTCGGTCGACCGAACTGAATTTCTGAACCGAACCAAATTTCCAAACTCGGTTCTGTTCGCCCATCCCTAGTACTGGGGTGCCAACAGTGCCAGCAGCCAGTGGAATCCCTGGTCCTCCATAATGCTGAATGGCTGGTCATCCAGGGCAATCATCTCCTCCGCCTGCCTGGTGATCTTCATTGCCGCTGGATGACGCACTCCGCCATGCCCCAACTGCCCAAACCCCAGATCCTCCATTGTGACAGGATGCTACTGCTGCTGCTGACATGGAGTTTGAGATGGGACCTGCTGCTGCTGTCCCTCCTTCCCCTTGCCATGAGCAGAGGGGGAAGGTCTGCTGCTGCATGTGCTTGCTGCAGCAGCAAACCCACTCCTGTCCACAGTTTCCGATGCCTCTTGCAGCAGCAAAGTCCTATGCCATGTCCTCATGTGGGAATTCATGCCATTGTTACTGAGATTCCCCTTCTTATTCACACGGCACACTACCTTCCCACAGTGAAGGCAGGCCACCCGGCTGCTGTCGCCTGGGATCACTTGCTC